>PVIY010019800.1:0-45176 GCA_004026745.1 Myrmecophaga tridactyla
TAAAAAGTCAAGCCATTTATACACTTGCTTCTTATAACCATTCCAGGAAAAACCCTGTTTATTTTCCTTCATGCCACCAAATATTTAATCTTGTAATGAAGCTGTGCATAATGTATTCAGGATACCATGCCCAGGGAAAAGGAATTCAGGCTGTCGTACTTATTTATATTTATAATTAAAAACTCATTTAGTAATTAAAAAAAAAAAAAAAAAAAAAAAAAAAAAAAGAAGGGGGAAATGGTATAGAAATAACAACCAGATGTTATTAGATCCTTGTTTGCACTCTAATTTGAACAAACTGATTTTAATACAGTTTGAGGTTACTAGAGTAAAACTGGACATGGAATGTTGTTCAAGTGATAGTAAGGAATTACTGTTAATTTTGTTAGGTGTGCTAATGGTTTTGGGAGGTATTATGGTGGTTTTTCAATATGTCAACTTAGCTACCCTAAATTATGTTTCCCAGAATTCCTTTCTGTATATGTTTGCAGTTATGGTGAGCCATGAAAGTTATTTTGCATGAAATTTGGAGAGCAGAAGTGAAGCAGCACCCATATTGTTTTGTGTTCAGTTTATGGGTGCAAGAACACCACACGCTCTTCCAGCTGTCAAGCATCCTTGGTAAGCAGCAGAGAATTCAGATTCTCCAGCTTCCAGGCTCGGCATTTATTTACTTCCATGACAAAGGGTGCTGGCTTCTTCCTTTGGACACCCACATCATGAAAGCTGAAGGCAATAAGAGACCAGCACAGGTTCCAGTTCAATATAGTGAATTCCAGCTTGAATTCCACTTCCACTGTACATCTGCCATTCCTTCCCAATTGTCTTTCCTGTAGACTTCATGATGCAGCATCAAATGTAAAAATGTTAAAACAACAGCCTTACCTTCTCATGAAGCCTTATTTTAGATCCTAATCTCCTAAGTGCTTCTCTAAATGAACTCTGACTGCAACATGTATTTTTTTTAAGCCCTATATGCTAGAGTTACATATCAAGGTATTTACATAAGATGATGTGATGTTTGGCATTAGCATGAAAAATACTTTGGGAAAAACAGAAGAGAAGAGAAAGGAAGGAAGGAAGGAAAGAAAAGAAGGAAGGAAGAAAGAAAAGAAGGAAAGGAAGGAAGAGTGAGAGAGAGGGAGAAAAAGAAAGGAAGGAAGAAATGCTCTTAGGCATGCCTATAGGTAGTCTAAGCTTCTCTGCTGCCTACATAAGCTTCACAAGAGTAAGCCTCAGGATCGAGGGCATGGCCTATTGATTTGGGTGTCCCTAAAGTTTGACAGCATATTAGAGGATTCCCTGATGGTAAGGTTAATAGTTCCATAGTCTTTCTCCCCTTCCTCAGAGGACTTTGCCAATACGTTTTGATTATCTGGTTAATATGCCCTAGGATGTTTCCAGACATTGCAATACTTCTGATCTTATTTGATCTGCAGATGTTTATTTGGGCTGCAGTTTTCCTTTTTCTTTTCTTTTCTTTTTTTTTTTTAATCATGTTCATAACCAGGGAATTCCATGTTGAAATCAAGATTTCCAGATCCTCTTGAAAATGTGGACACTCTGGCAACACTAGGCCTGCACCTCTGCCTGTCACTGAGCAGGTGGCTGTGAAGCAGGGGCCCCTTTTAGGCGGGAGAGAACTACCCAGTTTGTCAGAGTCCTTACAGTTCTGAGATTTATTCTGCCCTTTCACTTGTCGTTCACTTGCAGCCGCCTGAGGTCTGAGACCTAAGGATTGGGGCTCGTCTCAGAAGAAGGGGGATACAATAAGAGGGATATGCGTGAAAGACACATTTCATTTCTTATCATTTTTTTAAGGGTCGAATATCTGAGGAAACATTCATCAGAAAAGAAAGTCATGCATTCCCATGCTGCTTCTTGTCTCTGTCTTCGGGTCTGTACTGCACACAAGGACAGAAACCTGTGAAACAAGTGAGAATCTAAAGCAAATCAAAGCAATTCTCATGAGCTGGCAGCACTCAGAGAAGTCATGTGTAAGACATGAACTGCAGAGGAGTTATATATTTTTCCTCCAAAATATTCGTTTTCCCCCTTTGAAGTTCAGAACTTTGGGCAACAAAAGTTCTGGGTAGTCCTAGCTGAGTGACAAACTGCCATCTGAATTCTTCTTCAGAACTCCAAGCTAACAATTGTGAAAAACCCAAAGTGCTCCTGAAAGCAACATGCCCAAGTGGCCCCTCAAAATTGTTGACCACATCAGGGATTCCTAACATTGACTTCACATTAGAATTGCTTCAGGTAGTTTCTTAAAAGCACAAACCTGAAAATAAGACAAAACAAAATCACTGAAAAAAAAAATCACTGGCTTTATCTCAGATCAGAACCAGAGTCTCTGGGATGGGCTCTGGATATGGGTGATTTTAAAAGCTTTTTAGATCATTCTAATGTGTGGTCTGGGTCAGGCTGAGTTAAAAAAAAAAAATAGAAATCTCACTAAGCAAACTGAGAGAGACAGAGAGATAAAGAGTCAGTGAGAAAGAGAGAAAGTTAGAGAAAGACAGAAAGAGAAGGAGGAGAAGACAAGAAGGGAAATCGATAAAGCAAAAATTAATACCTCTTAAGCACTGGTTGAAACCTCTACAAAGCATCTGCTCTCGGAGAAGACCAGTGGAAGAAGCTGAGAATACAGTTTAGATTTGGGTTCCCAATAGCCCCTTTCTTTTGTCAGCCTCCTAGAGTCATCCCCCATAACTCTACTCATTCTCTTTTCTATCCTCCTTTCTATTTAAACTTAATATCAGAAAAGGATCAGTAAGGGGTATGGCCTGTAAAAATTTTTTTTTCCTGTTTGTTATATTTTTCTATTGTCTTTTTATTTCTTTTTCTGAATTGATGCTAATGTTCTGGGAAATGATCATGATGATGAATATGCAACTATGTGATGATACTGTGAATTGCTGAGTGTATGTGTTGGGAATGTTTGTGTTTCTTGTAATTTTTTTTAATTAATAAAAAATTAAAAATATATATCAGAAAAGAAGGTAGTATTCATTTATACGGTGCTGTAAAAGAGAAACTCTTAGTGTCTCGCCTTCCCCAGGCAACGCTTACAGGGTCTTTCCCATCATCGACCTGGCCCCCTGCCCCTCACCCTGACCCCAGCCCCGCCATGTGCGCTTGCCTATATGGGAAAGTTCTCTAAAACAGTCCAAAATGGTTGTGTTTTGTTTCTCTGGAAGCGGTCATGTGGCAGCCTGTCTGTTCTTCACTTCCCCCAGCTTTCCTTTCCTGGTGTCTGAGTATCACATTGGTGTGTTTTTAAACCACAGCATTCAAACATGTTGAAAGCTGAGTCAAGGGTAGTAAGGTTGGATTTTGAATATTTCATGAGTTAGCTGGTTTCCTTGTCAGTTGGCTGTTCATCGCTGGTCAGGGAAGGCAACCTCAGCCCGAGGAGAGCAGCGCTAATGGCTGCCACCATCGTCTTTGATCAGGAACGGGTGGGTGACCAGCTGCCTGCCTGAGTGTTGAAAACAGGTGGACGTCATGGTGAGGGCGATCCTATCTCATTACATCCTGGTAAATCATGGCTGACATGACGGGTTAGAATGGGTCGCCTCCTCTGGGGAGGTGGGCTCGTCGACCAGATGTCCCTCGTTGGGTCCAGCCCAGAGCCTTCTTCTGGACCATTCTCTCTACATACCTCCTAGGGAGCAGTATCTCCAAGGCACACCCTTTGTGCAGGGAAAGGAGCCCAGGATTCTGTCCTCTCCTTTTCTTCCCTGTCACAGCCGTCAGGGCAGAAGAGTGGACCATGTCAGGTTACACTAGTTCTCTGTAACTCACACCGGGAACACATGTTCCTGCTCTCTGCACTACGTCCTCCTTGTCTTCCTGTCTGTCGGCCTCTGCCTCCCTCTTCATACCACTTTTGCTGTCTCTCACACACACACATTTATTGACTGGTTTCCCTGCTGTTTCACAACAGATGTTTCCGAGATGCCAGAAAATTTTTCAAATCAGGGCAAGTTTTTCTTAATTTTTTTATTTTATGGTAATCCACTTGTCCCTACACTATTTTTTTGTTTCTAACTTTTTTTATTGTATAGTATAACATATATACAAAGCAAACAAATAAAAAAGCAATAGTTTTCAAAGCACTCTTCAACAAGTAGTCACAGGACAGATCCCAGAGTTTGTCAGGGGCTACCATCCGATCCTCTCATGTTTTCCTTCTAGCTGCTCCAGAATAAAGGAGAATATAGAGGGCTAGAGGGCTTAAGTTTTTTTTAGCATCACAATCCACTTTTTTTCCTTCTTTTTTTTGTGAAACATAACATATATACAAAAAAGCTATAAATTTCAAAGCACAGCACCACAATTAGTTGTAGAACATATTTCAGACTTTGACATGGGTTACAATTTCACAATTTAGGTTTTTACTTCTAGCTGCTCTAAGATACTGGAGACTAAAAGAGATATCAATTCATGATTCAGCAATCATATTCATTTGTTAAACCCTATCATCTCTGTATAACTCCACTATCACCTTTGATCTTTCCATCCCTCTCTTTAGGGGTGTTTGAGCTATGACCATTCTAAATTTTTCATATTGGAAGGGTCTGTTACTAATATGGGGTAGGGAGATGGAACTGTCTGATGTTCTGGAGAGGCTGGGCTAGTTTTCAGGACTTATCTGGAGCAGGGACCCATTTGGGGGTTGTAAGTTTCTGAAAAGTTACTCTAGTGCCTAGAACCCTTGTGGAGTCTTATATATTGCCCTAGGTGTTCTTTAGGATTGGCTGGAATAGTCCTGGTTGGGGGTTGGCAGGTTATGATAGGTAGTAAGGTATAACTGAAGCTTGCATAAGAGCAACCTCCAGAGTAGCCTCTCAACTCTATTTGAACTCTCTCTGCTACTTGATACTTTATTAATTATACTTCTTTCCCCCCTTTTTCTTAAAATTTTAAGTCACCAAATGGGAGGATTTGTTCTGCAGGCAGAGTGACTTGGTGAGGTGACCCTGTGGCCAGCTCCCTTCTTTCAAAGATGACATATTTTAATTCACACCAGATCCAGAAAACTAAAATTCTACTTATCTTACTCATTGATTAGAAATACTTGATGGTTTTGATTTCTTCTTGGAAAGAACATGTAGTCTTTTCTCTATTCTGAATTTTATTGTGCTATTTTCTAATCAAAGTAACATCACAGCCAGTTAGATTCTATGTTAAACACAATATCCCACTGCTAAAAGAAACCAGACCCAGCTAACCAGGCATTTATACTCTAATTCTGAGAGAAATCTCTGATAATCTCTGGCCCATAAGCACCTTTTCTGTAGACCAGTCACTAATCCAAGGATATTCTCACCAGGAATTTCTTCTAAATTTAGATCTAAGAGCATATGATCTTCCTTTTTTGCAGAACGCAGCCAATGACATTTATTTTATATGAAGGTGATACTTAAAATTAAATTTCTTCAGTTATATAAATCCAGGCAGGCTTACTGTCATAACAAATAACTGAAAAATTTCAGTGCTTCATCACAATCGAAACTTTTTGCTTATGTCACAAGCTAATGTGGGTGTGGGTTAGGGGCTTTGCTCCATATAGTCAATCAGGGACTCCTTCTGCCTAATGACACGACTATTACATGGCCTGGAAGTCCTCTTCCAGAATCCCTGCCTGGGGCTAGCAAGCCAGGGATGGAAGAGAGAGAGAGAGACAGTACATGTAAGATCTTGAAGATTGTTTTCAGTGTCTAGCTTGGCAGTGGTATGCATCTCTTTGACCCTATCCCACTGGCCAGAACTCAGTGACATACAAGGCAGGACAAAAGTATAGTCTAGCAATGGACCAAGAAGAAAAACAAATGCAGTTTGCTCAACACATCATGTTATTTCTGCCACATAGAGTAAGAGATGATGATGGATGGAAAATAAGGAATGCATTCATGTTGAACATACTTCACCTCTTCTTTTCTAATATGGTAACCATCCCACTGTCCTTTCTTTTTTCCTCTCTTCCCCTCCTTTATGTCTTCGGTTTATATGAACAGCTACTACCTGAATGAATGTGGCTCCAATATGAAGACCCAGCTGATAAGGGTAGGAAAGCCAATGAGATTAAACCCTTGGGCTCTTAGCAAAAGCTCACCCAGGGTGGCCATGGTGGCTTAGCAGGCAGAGTTCTTTCTGCCATGCCAGAGACCTGGTTTTGATTCCCGGTACCTGCCATGCAAAAAAAAAAAGGTAGTGAAAAGCTCACCCAAGAACACTGGGAACTTGCATACAAGTCCACATTTACTAACTTCAAAGAATTTTCTCAAATTAAAATAACAATGGAATACAAAGAATGAGAAAAATTATTGACCCTGGTCTTAGGTTCTCTCCTTCCCTTTCCTCTTGTATGGTAATTTATGAGATTTAACAAGCTAACAAACCAAATAAAAACAGTTTCAGAACGTCAATATGTAATATTTACACCATTCACTTCTTGCCTTTGGGGCTACATTTAGACAAAAAAATAATAAAGACAACTCAAAAGATGGAAATTTCTCAAAGAATGTGCATTGAAAGAGTATTACTCAGCAGGTATCTCAATAGCAGAACAATGGCTACAAATGCCTGTGGTACAGTAAGCATTGCAGTACACAATAGGGAAAATGAGGTGGCACAGGGACATTATTGTACAAAAGAAATTCAGTAAAGCTTTTGGTATGAAAGGGAAACTAAACTAAAAAAGAGAAAACTATCCTTTGTGAAAAAGCACTTGGTCTCAGTAAGAAAACCGCAATTCTTAGTGCGTGTGCAGGTATTCCCTCTGAATGCTACAGATCAACCTCATAACATTACTGAAACAAAGATAAGTCACTGATGACATCGCAAACTGAGAGTCATGGACTAATTTGGATCCAGCACTCCTCCTTCGGGCAACGAGTGCCCATAGAATCCATCTGACACAGATGCTAGCCTATTATTTCTTTAAAATGTCTGACCTGAAGACTCCTTGACCCTCCTTAATAACAATCTACAGAGTATATAATTAATGTGCTTGACAGGAATCTTAAACATTCCCAAACCTGCACTAGCTCAGGAGCATTACAGTGACTTATGAAAGCCTCAGAGCACCGTATGCTTTGACCATGTTCCTACAGTGGGGTAACCCTTGGTTCCCACTTATGTTGGGACAGCGGTTCTCAGAACATGAAGGCCACAAAAGGCCATCTGGTGACAGTGACCCTCTGGAGAGGCAGAAGGGGAACGGAAGTAGTGTCAAAAGAAAAACATGTGAGTGGCAATTTTTCTTAACAAATCCTGCCCTCCTCTCCTTTGCTCCTGACAAAATAATAACACAAACAACAACAGATTAGTTTCATTCCAAAAGTGAGTGAAATCCCGTAGGTGTTTACATAAAAGCTGTTGTTGTTTTTTAAAAAATAGCTCTATGGCCTCTAAATCCAGCACTGAACCTAAGAAATTCAAGTTTCGAGAAAATAAGCCTATCAAGTTGGTTATAGTAAAAGAAAAATAAATACTAAAAATGCCGCCCTCAGAGTAATTGTTTGGGGACTTGCAAACCACTTGCTTCCAGAAAGTTTAAAACATTTTAAGCCTATTTACTTTTTCTTTCACAGCATACAAATCAAAAAGAGTACTTTTATTCCCTTTGTAATAAGATAAAATATCTGAGGTAAATAAAAAGGTTGAATTGGCAACCATAATTCAACTCAACGTTTTTAGTTTACTAATTAATAACAGAAACTCCAGTTAATACCATTAGCCACCAATCAATCACCATTTCCAGAACAAAGGGAAAAGGACTATGTCTAACCAGTAGGACTGACCCACACAAATTATTTATTTCTTGGAGCAGAAATATAGTTTTTAAGAGGTACAAGAAAAATACCCAGATCTTTGACCTAGTATTCTCCATACAACTGACTCAAACAATATGCAATTATAATTTATGATGAGTTGAGCTGTATAATTGGTCAATCCTTTTTTCATGGTTACAGTGTTTCGATATTTCCCATTTTAAGCTTTTTTACGTAACATTTGTTCCATGCACTATCAGATTTTCTTAAATTGATATGATCTTATTATATTATGCCACCATAGATAATTGACTTCTCTATTTAATTCATATTTCCTTATAAAGAATCTCATTAATTAATACAGCATTTTAGCAGTTAGTAAGTTCCGATAGCAGGTGGAAAAAAACGGTCTCTGCATTCCTGGAAATGGCAAGTTGACTAGGGAATTTTGACTGGCTAATGTGCTGGCATGCTGACATGTACAACACCAGTTTTACACATTCACCAGTTCACAGGGCTCAGGAACAATTCCTGCAGTGATGTAATGATGCCTGAGTTTTACGTCTACTTTTTTTTGACTTAACAAACAAATTTGTACATGTTTGACAATGTACAATTCAATAGGTTCCTCAAATAAGGAAACTAATTTTTAAAGTAGCTCCCCTGGAAAAAAAGTGGGTAACAATATATGCATACTTACATTGTGTAGTTTATTTATGTAAGTAAATCAGGAAATGATTGTGTTCAAATGTTCCGCATTCTTTATTTAGGTTGGGACGGTGTCTATTGTCAGCCAATCTAAGGCCCTAGCTCTCACCAGGTCTTGAAGCTACCCAATCCCCTGACATGCCTGGAGTCACCTCTGATGCTTGTGATAACACGGTGCTATTAACAATTATTTTCAAGACATAACCCCCAAATAAACTTTGTGTTGGGGGGAAAGGTGACTCCATGATAATTTCATATTTGATGCTAATAAAGTCAAGGTCATGGTCTCATCATCCCTCATGGACACCTAACTCCCCTGTGTTCTGAAGTTGCTGCCTATAAACCTATCCCTTTAAGCCATCTTACAAAGGGACTGTAGGAAATGCTACAAATGGATAGATGCAAATCCTTCACCCGTAGTGAAAAAACTAAAAATTCACATCCAATCTTGTCATTATGCCAATAGTAATTACAGCCTGAGCCGTAGTCGTAGCATCAGTATTTTTCAGGATTTTCCACGTCCCGGCACTGTACTAAGTACTCACTACCTCTCACAGGAGGTGAAGGCAGAGGCTCAGAGACCGTGTCAACTTGTCAAGGACCCTTCACTAGAAAGTGCTGGAGTAAAGAGGACGGAGTAGGTCTGTGTGACGCGAAAGTCTAAATCAGAGTCCGAAGGAGCCCGGGAGAGCATCTAGAACAGCCCGCATTTTTAGAGGAATGATCAGCAGTGTTATGCCCACTGGCAGAAAGCAATCCAACAGTAATGTCTGCAAATGAAAATGAGAGAGAAATCACCTCTTTCCTTCCCTCAATCAGTAGTCCTGCTCTGGAGAGGAAAGTCCCCAGATCACCCTGCAGCTGCCAAATACAGCAACTCCGAGCTGCTTGTGATAGCTGGGCCGGGTCGGACACCACAGGGGAACTGAGTAAAGTGGCTCAGCAAGAAGCCAACTGCTCAAGAGCTAAGGTTTGGGAAGCTTTGTTCTCAACAGCAGACAGGACTGTCAGCCAGCCATCAATGCTGGTTTGTTCCTTCCTGACAGACAGAAATCTTTGCATTCTGCTGAGTGAATATGGCAGCAACAGCTGCCCCATTTAAACGTTCATATTTTTAAAAGCCCCCCCTTTATACTTATTTCCCTCAAATGTAATGTTTTCCCTTTTCTCTAAACCTCCACCTACATAGAAATTCTCTGAAAATGTGAGAAACATTCTTTACCTTTAGCCTTACCTTCCTGCAGTCTTGGCTTTACATCTGGCTTTCCACTCAAATCAACTCTGAATAAAGTCACTCTAATATCTGCTTTTCTTAAGGATTATGTGAAGCTACCTCTACCTGCTACCACCCCTGCGCACTTTGTTAAGAAAAAGATTTAGAAAACATTTCTCCAGGCTAATTTTTATGAAGAGACTACCAAAATTCTTGAGTGAAATGCGGGAGCAATAAGATTAGTATTGTGACATTCCTGTTGAAAATATCAGTCATGATAAGCAGTCAGATGTCACTCACCAGATCAAAATGGCCAAGTCAATTGGTAGGATCAAAATCCCTTGTGAAGGGTGGGCCATGGTGGCTCAGTGGCAGAGTTCTCACCTGCCATGCTGGAGACCCGGGTTCGATTTCCGGTGCCTGCCCATGCCAGAAAAAGAAACATACTTTGTGAAATAAATGACAAATCGCTGGTGAGCATTTTATTCTGGATATTAACATTTTGAGCACACAAAAAAGAAGTTATTGTTCAAACCAAGAGAGTAAAGGCCTCTGAAGCAATGTATAAATGCGTGCAGAACTAGATTTTGAGAGACTTTATAATTGGGGAGGAATTACTTTTGAAAAATCAAGTATGATACTTAAAATGAGAAAAGAAACAAATTACATGAAGATGTATATGAAGATGACAAATAATGACAAACATTACAAAATCCAAAATAACAATATGTTTAACTAACATTCTTCTAAATATTATTTATCCTTCATTTTTTTGACTGCATCTCCTTAATTACCTCTTCATATGACAATTTTGATATATCACTTTTTATTAAGAAAATAGATAATTCAGTCTTGCCTCTAGAATGCTTTATAGAAACTTATTTCTTACTATTAATAGTTTAAAATAGCTTCTTATCTATTATTGATCTAAGCAATTTCATGTCTTATTACTGATTTTCTAAATTTTTAGGAAGTAAGACTATTCCTGGAAGTAATTCATCCCCAGGAATAGCTAGCAATAATTTAATTACACACAGAAGTGAGGCAGCCCTCCCAACAATGTCCCAACTAAAACCCAGTATCTTGTCAACTCAACTTTTGGTGGGTGGGTCCCAAAAAAATGCCTGAAGCCTTACTAACACCACCAAATATGAAAGGAAAAGGGGCAGAAGATGGGAAAGTTAGGCTGGAAAGAGAAAGCAGTCTTACCTATTAGAGTCTCTCCTTAAAGGAGTTCCTAAAAATAAGGGTGCTGAAATTTAAGGCCAGTTAACATTTTGGTGAATCTGCCTCTGGGCAAAACTGGGAGGACAATGAAATTAGGAGGGGGGTAGAGAAAAGAAGAGGAAGGTAGGAGACCTAGGAATGCACACACCTGTGAACTTAATGCAGGAGAAAGTTTGGAAAAGTGATCTACCAAATACCACAGAGGTTTGAATAGAAATTCAAGGAAAGGTCACTGGATATATCAGTAGAGTTGTGAGCATTAATGTCATGTTGGGATTGAGAAGCAAAAGGACAGACAGGTTGTGGAAACAGGATGCAGAGGCACATATATGAAGAAACTGGCACCCAAGGATGGAAAGATGTTAGTTAAGGGAAATAGCACTTTCAAAGGTTGTTGTTTGGCTTTGTTTGTCTTTGGAGAAAGGGAGACTGACTGTGCTTGAAAATGAGAGGAAGGAGAGTGCTCAGAGGAAGGGACAATGGGAAAATGTTGGCAGCCAAAACCCGGAGGAGAATTTTTAAAATGGAATCCAAAATCAAAATTAATTTTAGAGAGGAAAAGATGGTTTTGAGAATGGAGGGAAGGTTGAGAGGAACAATTTAAGGACAAAGCAGGAAAGTGAAAAGGGTCTCCTTTAGAGGTAAAGTTGACATTTGTAATTTGAAATAGGAAATTGGACTGCTTCTGAGGTAAAGCTGCTCATAGGCTTCTCATCTGTTCAATTGTAGCTAAAAGGCAGTTGCTTCAGAGTATATTTGCAATTACAAGGCCAACCTATAATCCACGGGTCTTCCTCAAATCAGTTACACAAAAGGATAGTGAGGTCAGTAACTGTAGCCGCTCTAGTATTTTTTCTTGCAAGTAACAATGCACAACTGTGTGGTTCCTCAGTTTACAAGGCAATTTCATGCAATTTATATTGTGTAACTGGCGTTGATCTTCATAACAAGCTTGTGAAGTAGATATTGCAAGCCCTATTTTGCCAAGAAGGAGTTTGAGGCTCAGACAGGCACTGAGATTTACCCAAGGTCTGATATTAAGACACAGAGTAGAGACTTGAAATCAAATCTAGAGCCTCCAGTACAGATTCTCTTTCCATTCTGCCACCCCTGCTTCTTTCTTGGTGCTCAAAGGATCAAAAACAGATATTGAGGTAGCTCTAAAATGCTCCAAGCGAGAGTGTCTGGCATGAAAATTTTACAACAGCATGCTGAAATTATGTAATTGCCTGGAAAAGGGCAATTTGTCTCTGATTTGGTTACCATTAGGGGTGGGACTGGACATGCCAGGGGAGGTCACTAGATGCCATTTTTATGGTCTTCTCCAGCCCGAGGTATCGGGCCCACCTGCCATTGCTCTCAACAGAAATACCAGAAGCAGGGTGCCACCTCAGGCTAAGCCTGAGATTTCATCTCTTTCTCTCTCATTCCTTCTTTGATTTTTGACAAATCCCATTGTCCAGGGGTTGGCGCTAAATGAGCTGGCAAAGCTTTGAGGAAACGCCCTCTGAAGCTGGTCAAAGGATCTATATCGAGAGACACAAAGCTCAACCACATCTCCCTAGCACACCTCTAATAGTACTACAGGCCCAGGGCAACTGAAGACAATGCTACCTATTCCCAAAACTCTAACTACAGGCCTCGTGTTATTAAGATTAAGACACTAATCCCGGCTTCATCTCCGGTCCTTTGAGGCCCCTTTTTCAAGGTAATTCAGGGCTACACATTTGAGGACTTACAGACACAAAACCTTAAGCAAGACTGACCTTTGCTTCCCATTGGAGGCCCTAACTAAGGCTTCCACAAGTGAAGCTTTTTTTTTTAAGTGAAGCTTTTAAAGTTAGCTTTTTTTTATTCCATTCCTGACAATGCTGATTGAGAACATTGAGCTAATCTCTCGCCTTTGTTCCCAGGGGGCAAAGGTTTGCACAGCCCTCTTTTGAGTCTGGGTCTTTTAACTACCCAGAGAGTAACTCATTGCAGGACTTGCAGCCCTAGGGTTAATTCCCTGCAGGAAATTCTCCTCTGTGTCATCCTAATGATCAGGCCCCTCCTGGATTAAAAACTACACCTTCCCTACCTTTAAAACAGGAGGGGGTCTTCTGCATCATCTTGCTTTTGGCGTACCATAAAACAAAAGACCACATTTAGAGAGTTTAATTCCCTGCAGCACTCACGCAGATTGATTTGAACAGAAATAACTTATTAGGAAATCGGAGTATGTTCTAAGTAGTTTGACTGTGATAAAAACTCTCAAGGATCATCAATTAACTATAGCAGATACTTGGCAGGCTAATATAATTCTCTCAAAGGTACTAACCCACTGCTGAAGAAGTCATTCTGAGACAAAATTATTTAGGGGGTGAAATCTTAGAGAAGCACTCTCTTTTTGCCTCCTCTTTATATATGGTCTTTCTCACACACGTGTGCATCCTGTATCAGGAACCTCAGCTACCTAGCTACCTTGGCTTTCCATCCAGGAATCTGTTTTGTTAACCCATTCCAGGACCCAATGTTCCACCAAGCTCTAGATCAGCACTGTCCAAAGGAAATATGAACGCCATATTAAGAAAGTAAAAAGAAACAGATAAATTAATTTTAATAATACCTTTTATTTAACCCAATATATTCAAAATGCTATCATTTCTACCTACAATCAAAATAGAACATTTATTAAGGAGATTTCTTTTCAGCCTAAATATTCAGGATCTAGTTGTTATTTTACACAAACAGCACATCTCAACTCAGAGCAGCCACATTTCAAGTGCTCAGCAGCCGTACGTGACAGGTGGCTGCCATACTGGACAGTGCCTTACTAGATGTTACCATTTCCTCTGTGCCCATTAGGACTTATGTATCTGGTAGCCTGCTCACCATACAGTTTCGCATTCATAGAATCAAATAAGCAAATGTCTGTACATAGTGTGGTATGAATACCCTAAAGTTTAATCTTTCCCAAGATTATTTGCATGTAAAGAGTGATCTCAAAAACATAATGCCTCAACTCAAATGAATAAATTTCTAATGATAGAATGTTGTCAGTGGATGAGAATAACGGGAAGAAAAGGATGTATTTTCATGATCCCTCAAACCCACCATGTGACTGTTACATAATTAAGACTGGCCTTGAGTGCAAAAGGAAAGATACAGAATAGTTTCCAAGAATAAAAGAAGTGGACTAGGAAGGTTTAAGATCACTAAGTATATGAATTTTAGAAAGCTCTGATAACTAAAGACCTTTTAAAGAAGTTAATGGATAGACAAGGCACATGCTGGTAAACTTCTGCTTCCAAAACTTTTGCTTTTGAGAGGCAGCAGAGGAAATGAGATGCAAACAGGAATCGAGAGCCTGAAAATCTGAGCTGAGTGGTTTAGGACAGAGAATTCTAGTCCATTCTGCTGAGGGCTCTTTGGAGCATGAGAAACTCACCCACGTTTGGATTAAGCTAAAACAACCAGCACTCACAGAAAGCCTTTCTGGGGCTTAAATGGGAATAAGGGATTGAAATGGGAAATAAATGCCACCAAACACTGGCTTTCCTCACTTCAGATCTTTAGCGAGGCAGAAGAGTAGAGGAAAAAATACAGGGCTTTACCATCAAACATCACAATTTACCAGTGACTGTCTGTGTAATCTGGGGGAAATTACTTAACAACAGGGATTTCCCTGTCTCCCAGAGTTGAGAGGCTATGATTGGCAGCATATATAAATGTCTTGCATGCTCTCAGGCATACAACTGGAGATTGATGATAAATTCCTTTTTATCAGGCCTACTAGATAATGAGCTAAAAATGGGTTATTGTCTCTCTGAGGAATATATTTCTTGGACTTTTAGTCAAAATAGCTGTGAAAGTTCATGTTTTGACATGCTCCCTACTGATCTAAACATATAAGAACAAAATAAATATATAAAAGTTTTAAAATACATTAAAAATAAGTTAGGGTAGGCTCAAAAACAAGGTAAGTTTCTCCAGAAATGGAACAAAAAGCACAGCAGTGAGAAGGTCTGCAGCCTCAGGCCTGCTAAACCCGGAAGCTCAGCTCACACAAGAGATTAAGTTTACAGTGCTTCCTGCAAGGGGGACAGGCTGGGCTAGAACCCCTCAATAAAGCCAGGGGAAACATTGAGCTCGCCCTCTACCCAAATGAGGCTTTATCAGAAACTGCATGTCTAGGAAAGCACTGGGAAAAGAATTACCTTCTTAATTAAGAAGAGGGCAAAGTGCTTGCTGGCTTTGACTGGAATCGGAACTCTCCAACATCACCATGGAGCAAATAGCAAAAGGTTCTTTACCAGATGCCTGAGGGATGGGCAGGAGTGACCCAGGTGACCCAGAGAGAGGTAACCACAAATCCAGTTGGTTTGGACTTCAGGGCTGGGGCTGGCTGTGTGGAGGGGAAGAAGGAAGATAAAAAATTGCACTCAAAATAAGCCTTCAAATCAAATTCCAAATCACAGAAAGAAAATATAATATGAAGGAAGATATCACACAATATCAACAAGCAAAATTCAATTTTTTCCAGGTAAATTAATTGTGGGCAATGATCTCACAGAGACTGTAAAATAAGTATGTTTCGGATGCTCAAAGACAGAAATGAAGAAATGAAACTGATTTTTAAGAACACATAATTATTAAATAAAAACAGAAAAATTTGAAAGTAGATGGATATGAAAGAGTACCAAAATTAGAATTCTTTAACCTCAAAAGATAGCTGCTGAAATTTCTTTTAAAAAATCAATAGGTAGAATGAAATTTAGATGGAAAACAAAGAGAATTTTAGTTATTTGAAAGATGGTACAGAGGATTGTGGGGAAATTTAAATTTAAATTTTAAAAATTATGATAGATCAGTTCAAAGACAAGGAAGATAAAGTGAGACGCTCCAATACACATACTAGGGAATGATAAAGTAATATTTGAAAAAATGATAGCTGATTAATTTCAAGAATTAAAGAAGTCCATATATCAAATAGGGACTCCAAGTATCCAGAATGAAACATAAATCCAAATCCACATTTAGGCATATCATCAAAATACTGAAGAGCATCAAGGATAAAGAAGAAAATCTTACAAGCTACTGAGGGGAAAAAGAAGAGAGAGCAGAAAAAGGACAAAATTTAGACTGAGACTTAGTATTAGCAATAATAAATATGAGAACAACAAAGGAAAAAAAGCATTGCAATTTTGAGGGGTGTCTTAGTTTCCAGGCTGCTAACACAAATAAATAATGGTAGTATATTGGCTTATGCTTCTGAGGCTAAGAGAAATCCAAAACTGAGGTGTCAGCAGAGTGATGCTTTCTCCCCAAAGACTTTAGTTTCTGACATAGCCTGCCAGTCATCCTTGGTCCTTGGCTTTTCTGTCATGTAGCAATGCTTTCTCCAGGTTATTTGTTTTTTTCAAGTGCAAAATTTTATTGAAAATTAAAACCACACATCCATAAAACAACAGACTCAATAACAAGAAACCATTGTTCTGATTGCATGGAGTAAAGAGCTGGTGATCTGATGTGTAAGAAGGAGGAGAAAGGGGATTTCACAAGTCTCTATTATTTTACAGATTTTTTTTTTTTTTGCATGGGTAGGCACTGGGAATTCTATTATTTTTAAAGTATGTTTTTAAACTCAAAAGGAACAGAGATTCTCTAAACTCTTTGAATCAAGAGAGCAGCGTCTTTACTCTTTCTATCTTTAATTTCTAGGCCAGAAAGGTTGACTTTAATGTCATGCCTGCTTGGATATCATTGAACTGAAACATTAATCTGACAGAAAACAGAATTTAGGTAGTTGCGGTAGTATGGCTGTTTTTATAGTAAGACTGAGGAATAAGGGTTCCATTCAAACAAATTAATTGTGGATTTGGTGAGACGAATTTAAACCTCACTTGGGGTAATGAATTAATAGTATATAACCACCTGGGGCCATACTGCAGGGATGATTTCTCTCTCCCTGTTAAAACCACAAAACTGCTTCCTTGCCTGGGAGTCTAAACAACAGTTTTGGGGGAAGGTCTCCAGGGTATTGACACTAATAACTTTCTTCTACTTTTCTTAAAAAGACATCTTAAGTTTAAGACATGCTCAGAAGCTTATCTGTGAGTTTTAGAAACACAGCAGAGGGTAACAGAAAAAAGGGTTCCAATAAACATCTTATGTTTATTGACCCCTCCTTGCAAGAAACAACAAAGAAGCTCACAAACTCAATGGTTACTGATTGACGAACGTTAGAGCTAAGGTGCAAAATCTGCAGACAAAATAACCTTTCTCATAAAAGTTTGAGTCCCTTTAAAAGATTTTCTCACTAGTGGCTGCATGCCTTTGAGCAGTTGGGTCTCTGAGCCAATTTCTTCAAGTCCTGCTTATGAGGGCTGGGCACACACATGCATGCACACACACACCACACACACACTTGACATAGAGCCACACATGGAAACAAGACAAATATGCCCAAAATGCACCAAGTAGGGACCCTGTGGGTACACTAATGGGCTTGGAAGGTAGAAATGTCTAAAAAAGACTTCCGATTATTTTGGAATTTCTCTTCGGGGCTCCCCAAGCTCATTCCTGAAGCAGGCTGAAAGGAGGGGGTTCTGAAGTAAGCACTGCTGGATGTTTCAATGTGTGCTGCAGATCTGTGGACTCTTTGAACATCCATGTTTCATAAATCTCATGGCCCCTTTTGGCAAGTACAAAAGTTCATCATCTGGGGATCTTTGTTTCTTAATGGATGTCTCTGGTGGTCACATTTTATGTCCTAATGAAAAGGGTGCTTTGTACCACCACCGTTTCTTGTGTAGCCCAAGACTCGCTTTCTGAGGCTGTCTTCATCTGTCTTCCTATCTCTTGCTGGGCAAGTAGAGTTTGGGGCCCCAAAGGAGTGTTTGCCCAGGACTTGCCCATCTCTGTTTTCCAGAGTAACAATAATTAAAATTGGATGGTGGCTCATTCCTCCAACACAACTGCTATTCCACAAGAAATTGTATAAGGCTTGTGAATTCAGTGTCAACCTGAAGTGGATTGGATGACACCAGCACACTCTGTCCTCCTGTAATGGAGTCTTCTACATATTGGGCATAGCTATTCTCTTTACTCAGACCAAATGATTAGGAGGGGCAATCTGTCCCTCCTTGAATCCATGGCTGAGCTCATGGTTGGGGTACTGTTTCATCACCTCAGTGACATGCTCAGCTCTCTTGTCTTCAGGCATGGCATGGATGACAGCATCCTGAGGAGTTCTGGCTATCACTTAGATCTGGATGGGACATGTCTTCACAAGTGAACCCATTGCCCTCCCCCCACCCTACATGGCGCATGGCTCCCAGGGGTGTAAATCTCCCTGGCAATATGGAACAGAGATACATTTCATAAGGGCAAATCCCAAGATTGGGGGCTCAGTCTATTGATTTTGTTGTCCCCACTGCTTGCAAGAGCATCAGAAATTCTCCAAATGGGGAAGTTGAATCTTCCCCCTTCTCCCCATTCCCCAAGGGGACTTTGCAAATACTTCTTTATTCACTCTTCAAATCACTCTGGGACTTATAAAGGCATCACACTAACCTGGGCAAATCACCAAAATTTCATGGCCTATTCAAGGTTCGATGTACTTATGGTGTTCAGTTAAACTCTGACCATACAAGTTAAATTAGGAAATGCACTAGTCAAAATATAAATTTTGTACCAAATAAACATCACTCCCTTAGTCTCACACAGAAGTTGAAGTTTTAAACTATGAATGATCATCTATTCTCAACACCGTGCAATACTGACATTCCTTTGTTCTTCCTTATGCAAAAACATTTTTTAATTTGTACATGTAATAACTATCATTATACACTCTAGACCTTCCTAAATTATATGATCTCAGTCTTTATCCTCTATCTTTCCTTCTGATTTCAAATGTGACCCCAGCCCTCCTCCCTCTATCATTCTCACATTCAGCTTCATTAAGGATACTTGCATTATTATGCTACAATCAGGCCTATTGTGCTGTCCATTTCTGAATTTTTACATAAAAATGTCCTGTTGCACAATCTGTATCCCTTCAGCATCAATTACCCAATCTCTATCTTAATTTCTATCTCCTGATAATCTGCATTCTTAACTGAAATTCTCCAAGTTCATTCATTAATGTTAGTTCATATCAGTGAGACTATATAGTATTTGTTCTTTTGTTTCTGGCTAATTTCACTCAGCATAATGTGCTCAAGGTCCATCCATGTTGTTACATGCTTCATGACTTTATTCTGTCTTACAACTGCATAATGATATGTATATACCGCAGCTTGTTTAGCTCTCATCCATTGACGGACATTTGGGCTTTTTCCATCTCTTGGTAATTGCAAATAATGCTGCTATAAACATTGGTGTGCAAATCTCCATTTATGTCCTTGCCCTCATGTCCTCTGAATAGGATTCCTGGATCATATCGCAATTCTATACTTAGCTTCCTGAGAAACTGCCAAACTGCTTTCCACAGCAGTTGTACCATTTTACATTCCCACCAGCAGTGGATAAGTGTGCCTCTTTCTCCACATCCTTTTCAGCACTTATTGTTTTCTGTTTTGTCTTTGTTTGAATGCTGGCCATTCTGGTAGGTGTGATATGATATCTCATTGTGGTTTTGATTTACATTTCCTTAATAGCCAGTGAACTTGAGCATCTTTTCATGTGCCTTTTAGCCATTTGTATTTCTTTTTCTGAGAAGTGTCCATTTCTTTTGCCCATTTTTAAATTGGGTTGTACATTTTTTGTTGTTGTTGTTGAGTTGAAGAATCTCTTTATATATTCTGCATACTAAACCCTTAACTCATATGTAGTTTCCAAATATTGTCTCCCGTTGTATATGCTGCCTTTTTACTTCCTTGACAAAGTTCCTTGATGCACAAAAGTGTTTCATTTTGAGGAGTTTCCCATTCATCTGTTTCTTTCTTCAGTGCTCATGCTTTGGGTGTAAGATCTAGGAAACCACCTCCTATTACAAATTTTATATTTCCCTACATTTTCTTCTAAACATTTTATGGTCTTAGCTCTAATGTTTAGGTCTTTGATCCATTTTGAGTTAAGTTTTTCATAAGGTGTGAGATATGGATCCTTTTTCATTCTTTTGCATAAGATTTCCAGTTCTCTAAGCACCATTTATTGAAGAAGCTGCTCTGTCCCAGGTGAGTGGCTTGACTGCCTTATCAAAGATCAATTGTCCATAGAGGAGAGGATATATATCTAAACACTCTATTCAATTCCATTGGTCAGTATATTTATCTTTATGCCAATACCATGATTTCTTTACCACTTGTTCTGGTTTGCTAGCTGCCAGAATGCAACACACCAGAGATGGATTGGCTTTTAATAAAAGGGGATTTATTTTGTTGGTTCTTCAGAGGAAAGGCAGCTAACTTTCCACTGAGGTTCTTTCTTACATGGAAGGCACAGGATGGTCTCTGCTGGTCTTCTCTCCAGGCCCCTGGGTTCCAACAACTTTCCCTGGGGTGATTCCTTTCTGCATCTCCAAAGGCCTGGGCTGAGCTGCAAGTGCTGAGATGAGGAATGCCGAGCTGCTTAGGCTGTGCTACATTGCGTTCTCTCATTTAAGCACCAGCCAATTAAATCAAACATCACTCATTGCAGCAGACACGCCTCCTAGTCGACTGTAGATGTAATTAGCAACAAATGAGGTTCACGTACCATTGGCTTATGTCCGCAGCAACAAGAGTAGGTATGCTCACCTGGCCAAGTTGACAACTGAATCTAACTAACACACCACTGTAGGTTCGTAATATGCCTGACCTTTACACATTCTGATTTTGGGCACCATACTGAATAAGGTTTGAAACCCTGACCTAATCCAACAATTAACTTGTGTTTAATGAGATTAAGTAGCACTGTTTCAGTGTTAGTTGTTGCATTACTTAGGTATTGGATAATTGTTAAATTGGTGTGATAAGTGTTTTATGTCTGTTTATTGTTAACTGATGTGTTCGGTGTGTGCTCTGTACAGGTTTCGAGGCCAGGCCTAAATTTGCTGTTGACTATACTCCTAAAAAATGAGTAATCCAACAATCAATTGGAATTGAGTGAAGTTCAGTAAGCCTCTTTAAATGTTAGCCAATGTGTTACCTGGGTATATTAATAGTTGATGTTTGCTTAATTGTTAATCAGTGTGCTAACTTTTAATGTCTGTTTGTTAGCTGGTATGTTCAGTCTAGTTCTTAATTGGTATGTATAAGAATAAAATTAAGTTTAGCTTTCACACAGGATTGCACAGAGGGAAAGAAGTCAGAAATTCCTTACGCCCAGATATTTATAGCTTTCTATCAAAACAAGGTCTTGTCACTTATGTTATGCTCATGATTCAATTTCTGTTAGATTAGAGGAAAAGTTCTTTTTGAATGATCTCCTTTAAAAAAAACTTGTTCATGAATAAAACATGAAAAAATGTACCACTTCCATGCAGTTAATTGTAATAAGCTAAGGGGGATCATTCAGGAGAAAGAGGAAAGTCTGGCCTTGTTCCAGGGGAGACTGGTAGAGGCTCTTAAGAATATTCCAATGTCAGCCTGTACTCAGGGAAGGTTATATTTAGTTGGGCACTCATTTTATCAGCCAATCTGCCTCTGATATTCAGAGAAAGCATCAAAAGCTCTCCATGGGCCAGCAAACTTCCATTATTGACTTGTTAGACTGTCTTTAACAATCAGGACAAGGTTGAGGAGTACAAAAAGGCAAAGAGGTAAGCAAAAGTCCAGAAAATTAAGCTTGGCTTATTGTAACTGTTATTATAATTGTCCTGTCTCCTTAAAGTTATCCAAATCATGATCCAAGCCTCAAGTAAGGACCTTGTTTCAACTATGGGTCAGAGGGCAGAAGGTTTGAAAGAGTGAATTTTGTAGTCACTGCTGGCTACAAGCTCTAGATGGATGTGGAAAGCTTGAAAAAGTAGCATTTGTTTGTTGTCACTACTGACTACAAACACTATATAAATATAAAAGTGTATAGATAGCACATGAAAATAAATTCTGTCTATCTTAATCAATTTTGCTCTCTTAACCAAGTACTCTGTCTAAATGTTTAAGCTGACCTTATCATCCTTTATTTAAGAAAACAAATGTTTCTCTTAAAGGAAAGCCGCTACAAAAATTTATTCATTCAACTCTTAAAGTAAACATTTCTAATACTCTTAATTCATTGTTGAAGATCCAAATTTCCCTATTATTCTGTTCCATTTCTCCCTGAAGAAACTAACTTTCCTTAGCATTTCTTGTTGTGCAGTGCTGGTGCTTACAAATTTCAGTTTCTTTTATCAGAATATGTCTTTGTTGCACCTTCCTTAAAGAATATTTTCCAATTTATCATTAAACATAGTTGTAATATCTTCTTTTTTGTCTTGTAATTTGAACATCTGGGTCATCTCAGAGTTGGCCTTAGCCCAGTGATAACTGGTCATGTTTTCTTGGTTCCTCATGTATTAGTAACATTTTATCTCATAGGGAACAAAGTAATCACATTTCTGTTTTATCAAGTTATATTATGTAATAGGTTATTTGTTTAAATTACTTGTTTACAAAGAACTCTATCTCCTGGAGTTTATTTATTTTGTCTAGAAAAAGCAACAACATGCAGGAAAGAAATACATATATCCCTGTAATTACTGTTTTGAACATATATTATTCCACATGAAAAGAAAAGCTGTTATGCTACAAACCAAGTAAATTAGGGGTGATTATTAGCATTTCAGAGGAGATTTTTCATTTTACAAAAGATGCCATGGATGAATTTTTTTTAATTTAGTGGGTTTTTAGACTTTAAAAAAAAAACAAAATCTTTACTTCCAGTTAATTACCAACCTAAAGCCAAGAATATGAATCCTTCTAGATATTTAAGCAATAGGGAGCCCTAAAACTCCTGAGTTTAGTTTTCCTGAGGACTGCTACTGGACTCTGAAACACTTTTTCAGATTTTAATTTTTTGTTTTAAGGCCTGCGAATGTTCATTTCTGCTGCTTATTTGTCCTCTTTAAGCAATATTTATCAGAGGACACATTCTTCATGGTGGATTTATCTAATAATATAGAAATCCTATGTGTATAGTAAATGGTCTTGATCACATATTATTTTTTTTTCTGCTTCTGCATTTTGATACCGTGTTCCAGGATAAGCTACATATTATTTTTAAATAATGTCTTTTGGAGTTCAGATCACTTGACAGATACTGTCTTACAATCCTAAGTTTTTCTGCAAGAATTCTTCCTTTTTTAAGGATGCATTTTTTAAATGTGAGCTGTAACAAAAGATTACAGATAACCTATTCACTGACGCAATTGGGAGTGGAACTTATATTTTTTAAATTATCTGTCTTTTTCTAGATTTATTGGTTTTATTTTATGGTCTCAACAGATTTGAACAATGTTCTTATTTCTGTATTACTTAAACTAAATGTGTGATGCAAAAAGAAATAAAACCATACTATAAAAATACAACTCAGGAAGAGCGAGAAAGGATACAACTCCCTTCTTTCAAAATTATCTTCTGCATTATGGAATTAGATAACCTCAAGGTACAATGACAAATCCATGTGCCCTCTCTGAATTTGCACTGTGTTTTTCTTTCTTACTTGAGCTATTATATCTGTGCTGCACAACCTTAATTTTTTAATTTTTATTCTTCTAATTTTTTTTTCTTTTTTTTTTTTTGGCATGGGCAGACACCAGGAATCAAACCTGGGTCTCCAGCATGGCAGGTGAGAACTCTGCCTGCTGAATCACCATGGCCTGCCCCATTTTAAGAATCTATATAACTATGTGATTTAGTGAAATGCATTCTCATGGCTTCATATTATATAATAGAAATGTGGTTTACTTTATAATACCTGAGAATTATTTATTTATAGCTAATCATCTCATTCTTTTTATAGCCTACAACTATAATAGCAACAAGTTCAGACCAACAATGATGTCATCAACCAGACACTACTGCAGCTAAGAATAACTGTGAGTTACCTGCAAGCTGTCTTTAGTTAAAAACCAACAGTTATGATTTTTGAGATTCATACATTTTTGCCTGTGTGTGTGTTATATCTCCCATCATAAGGCAGATATTTATTAGAGCCAAAGTCATATTTTTTCCCCAAATTTAGAAATTGAAGTCAGGAAAGCTATAGTATTAGTCTATCCATGGGTAGTCTTCTTGTATTCCTTTCAGAAATTCCCATGTAAACTGAAAGCCATAGCAATTAAATTGGAGCTTAATTTGAAAGTGCTCATAATAATGTGTATTTTTATTGAATATGTTATATGCACATACAATAAATTTTTTATATGAATCTTAATGAGAAGTTCCAATTTTCTCTATATGACTCTTCCTGTATCTCTTTTCCTGCTTTCTTTCCTCTCTTAACACCTATCCTGGTTACCACTCCAAGATTCAGTCAGGGTGATGAACAGAGGGCATGTTTTGTAGTATATTTTGACATGAATAACACATATTGCCTGTTCTGAGGATGTTCTGATCCTCTAATGCATTGGGAAAGGGAAAGACATGTATTGAATGAGACCATGGATTTGTCAACATTTGTGTGCACATCACTCTGATCCCCATTTTGCTTTTAGGATCTGCTCCTTTATGTTTTCATGGGCCTCGCATGAGGTTTTGAACTGTCCCAAGTGGAGAGATGGGGTTATTTGAGGATGAAGATGAGGTTGGGAATGGGAAGGGAAGGGTTGCAGGATTTTCCTGCTATACCAACACCACACAGCCACAACTCAGAAGTTTTATCAAAGACAGTGACATTCAGATGGAAGGAAATGTTTGTAGAGCATAATACCTTATATAAAATTCTCTATAAATGTGAATGTGCCTTGCTATTGTGATGTGATATGATTACAAGATGTGTATTTAAATATTACCTGATCCAGTTGTAATATAAAGCTCCTTAAAACCTGAGGATAACAGAATTTCACATGAGAAATCTATGATTTTTTTTACTGGCAAGACATGTAATATGTTTAAAATAAAATTGAATTTATATACACTAAAAAAAGCAGACTACCATTGCACTGATTTCTAACCTTTATGATAAATATGTTCTGGAAAGACAAATGATGAGAGCCAGTGGTCTGGAGGTAGGGGCAGGGGAAAGGGACTATGATTAAAAATACAGCTCATTTTATTTCATGTTTTTTTTCCTTTGCTTAAAGTGATCAGACTCACAAGACATGAAATAATTTCTATTTTAATGAAGATTAGGAGATATTTGGGAATGTCTGTTCTAAAGATTCCAATACAATGTTCCCAGCCCTACCTTAAGAAGGAGGGGGATTTTTATTTATCTCACTTCCTTTTTGTAGTACAGTTTTGAGAAGATTTTGCTGTGTGTGTGTGCACATGAGTGCTAGCTTCCACAGGTGGGAATTTCCTACCTAAAAGCAAGACCATGGTTTTTAATAAGTAATCAAGGGCCACCAGGTAGTCTACCACTCCACTGGAAACCTATTTTTCCTTTATTCTCTTCAGGGAGAATCCTTGAAATAATTCAGCAAAATCAGATTTCCAGTATTGCAGGGTGATAATTAAAATGGGGATAATTGTTTTCAGCATCTGACCTGCTCTCCAGCTTAGTGCTGTTGGCTCTTTTCTCCCCACAATGGGACACATGAACATAAGTCAGTGGGTTGATTTTACTTTGCCCATCTTCTCAAGGCTTCTTGGACATTTGTCTCACAGCTGATGAGATTATGATGTGTTTCAAGTTTACTTAACCCAGGTATCATCACAGCAGGATATGTGGTTCTCTGCCACAAGTGTTCTCCACCAAATATGTGGTTTATTTGGGCAGGAGCATAAGGAAATTCCCAATGTTTTACCAGGTGTCTGGAGAACAGAAGGAAGGACTTCCAAGAAATTAAACTGTTTTTCCTTAGTGAATGGGCATAAATGTGATTTCATATCTCATGGGCCACCCACAAAATGAGCTACCACATTATTGTTCCACAGGTCCCTAACCTCTCAAGCAAGACAAGTCTAGTCTTTTGCAGACTAGGAGGAGGGCAGCAGTTGCTGAAATGAGCACTTAGTAATTTAAAAACTGTGGCCACCCTGGTGGACTGAATAGCATTCACACTGGTTCCTATACTTTTTCATTTTGAAATGTAGAAATGCTAAGGAAATGGGTCCCTCTTCAAGTATATACTGTGAAAGTTTTGTAGTGGTGCTTAATTATCTTCCCCTCAAGGGCTCTGAGAAAGATTATCAGATGTGGGTTGGTTTGGGCAAGAAAGAGGCCTCATGCCCTCTCACTGGTGAGTGTCAGAAAGCATCTAAGGTGGGTATGTTTGGGTTGAAAATTGTAGCTTGGAAGTCTCTAAGTATTGGTTGTTTGGTCTTAACCTTAAATACTCTTATAGGTAAAATTTCATACTATTTTCATTCATAAATTTAATGGTTACCTAGCACTTGCTTATGACATTCACTAATAAAAATCTATATTTAACAAGTTATGGTGTAGTTGGGGAGAGAAATGTGAATTTTTCCTCACTTTTTTTCTTTTGGCAAACAGGCTATCTTGACAATTCTCTGTATGGTTTTGATATAAAAGCAATATGTATTCAGATTTCTTTTCCCCCAAACATTTGTTTTTCATATTCCACTCTTGAATTCCTCTGTCCCATTTCCTGACAACTAGGCAGCCTTTATTTTTGAAAGGATATCCTGAAATCCAGCCATGCCTGTTAATACATGTATAAGGATTAACACCTTATCAACCAATAGTTCTCTTTAATCATTTAAAAAATGAGATAATCATATATACACCCCTATAGTTTTTACTATCTGACAGATCCTTTTTTTTTTTGCAGTTTCTCAGACTGAGTTCTGCAGCATTTGTTGTTGAAAAATTATCGATAAATAAATTAAAACTTACCTGAAGTGCTTATTAGAACAATTTAACTAAAAGCAGGAAAAAATATATGTATGTTGGATCAGCAAATGCATCCAGAGAGGTTAAAAAAATAGAGAAACTGAAACAAGGGAAGGAACACAAGCTGTAGCAGACTTTGTAGGTGGTGGTGGTGGTGGTGATTTCTCCTAGAAGTTTTGAGTGCTGTCTGTTAGGCACATGCTCTCTTTTAATCCTTTCAACAATCCTCTTAGGCCATTCCTGTGTAATTCAGGGTGTTTTCAAGTTATCTCAAAAAAGCACCAACTTTTTTCCTAAAAAATAAACATTCTCAGGCTTAAAGTCAGAGAGTCATTATATACATATCTGAGAATAAAAATCTCCCCACCCATTTCATGCTTTTTATTAATGTTGATATTTTTGTAAAAGTCAGCAATAAAGTGATTGAAACATGCAGATGGTAACTTTTAGGCTGAAAACAGCTTCACACACCACTGCTGGCACTAAGGAATCCTAAGAACTGTAATTCACAGTGGATCTGTAGTCAGCCATTCTGTACAACATATTTTAATGTGCTTCTGTTCTTTAATTGTAGATTAGCTCTTGGTTATCCTAATGAATTAGTTCTAGTGTATTGCTTTCATAGACTCTTCTTTTTGCCTTAAAATATGGAAGTTTCTGTAATTCTTGTCCTGAATATTGTCATTGTATCTATGCCCAGCGAAAGTAAAAAGCAAGAGCTCACCATGTAAATTTCAATGATAAACCTGAAACAGAAGATGGGGAACTTCTGCTCTATAATTTAAAATCTAAATCTCTAAAACTATATCTTAGTACAAGGTCTTTGCAATTTGATAAAGGGGAAGCAATTTAAAGCATGCATTAACAAAACAAACTACTTGGCAGTCAACTCCTTACAATTGTGTATTCAGTTTTCTTCTCTGTAAATGCCATTGTACAATTTGTTTCTGGGTTTCCAACACCCTGCCGTATTGCTTTTAATCATTGTCTGTGAGGATCACCCTTAGAGGGCATCAGCTTTAAGACAGACACACTCCCCTCCACCCCTCCTCTATTCCTGGACCATCATCCTTTGATCTTGAATAGCTCTAGCTATAAACTAACAAAAAGTAATGAAATATGTGTTCATTAAACATCTTGTGCTAAAGAATAGTAATCGTAGTGATTCTCAACATTTATAGTCCAATTGTTTAAAAAATATTAACCACAAATATTCATCAATATATTTTCATGGATACTTAAAAGTCAATGTGATAGGTAGAATAACTATTTGAAATAATAAATTTGAGCATCAGAGGAGCCAAGTGCTTTGCTAAAGTTGGACAAATCTAGTTAGTGTCCAGGCAGAAACTAGGAGACATTAAACGTTCTCAGATAGAAACATTGCAAAAGTCTATAATGTCCAGTGCCCAGTCTGAATCTATGCATTCCAATCAAGGCAACATGTTTAAGGATTTTTTTCTATTTACTTTTTTAAACTCCTTTGCTTTGGCAGCTGCATAATGTCCAGTCTCCCCCTTGAGAAAAACACCACTTTTCTTTCTTCCAGAAGTCCATGAGAACTGCAGCATGCATTAGGGTGGAACACAAACTCATAGTATTGTAGCTTTGATCATACTCATCATAGATGCCCTAAATCTATATTTTGATATTTTTCTGCAAAGGACATGAAAATCCTTATAGAATTAAAATGAGCCATCTTCCAGCCACTGAGCTCCTGCCACAGGGACCAAGGAACTCCATTTCTCCTTCCACCTCCCAAGTTGTCTATCTCCTGGATCATCATTTCTCATCTCTAGAAATGCATGCTTAGTTCATCCCGAAGTCCAGACACCCATCCCAGAGACAGCAAGCAAGAGGTGAGCTACTTCCCTTGCTGCAAGTTCTTTTTCTCTGATTATGTCTCCATTTGTTCAAACAAGCTCATGACACAGAGATGATTCTCCATGTGGGGCAGATTGGCAAGGACCCAATCCCTGCCCAAATCAGGCTTAAAGAAACTTCAAAGTTCTGACCACAAGACCTAACTCACTTCTAGGAAGCTTTTTTCCATATCAGGAAAAACTATCCCCTCCAGATAGTTACTGTCTTTTCTGTACCTCTGGAGCAATTTATACCTATTATAATTATATATGTGTATATATATATATATATATATCCATGTGTCATTAGGATATGAGATTCCTAAAGCCCAGGAACTCACACTGTCCCCATTCCAGTGCTTTTCAAAGTATCCAGGTCAAAGCAGAAGGTGATGAATGACTGCATGGCTTAGGCACACCAGGAATGGAAGCACTCAAGTGGAAAAGAGTTATGCAGTTGAACTAGAATCAAATTTGGGCTTGGACTGAAGTGGGCTCAGAGTTCTCGGCTGAATTAACTCTCAGTTCTTCCCTACAGCAAGCTCACTTTCCATGTCTGCTTCACACCAATGTCTAGACTGGAACTGGACTGAACATTTATGATCAGGGGAGTTTTAATCTTCCTTCTTACCACTTTTTTCCTTACTGTATTATTTTGGTAAAGATGCTAGAATGCAATATACCAGAAATGGAATGGCTTTTAAAGGGGGTATTTATGAAGTTGCAAGTTTACAGTTCTAGGTCATAAATGTGTGCCACTAAGGCATCCAGATAAAGATACCTTGGTTCAAGAAAGGCTAATCTAGGAAGGTATGTAGCTGTCCTCTGCTGGTCCTTGTTCCCAGTTCTGTTGCTTCCAGCTTCTGATGCCAGAGGATTCTTCTCTAACTGCCTGTGGGACTTCACTTAGTTTCTGAAGAACAAAACTCTAGGTTCTGGCTTGCTTAGCATCTCATGGGTAGGCACACGGCAATGTCTGCTGGATTCTGCCCATTTCTAGGCATCTGCTCTCTCTGACAGCACTCTAAGCATCTCCAAACATCTGTGCTTCTGTCATCTCTGAAGGAACTGTTCTCCCCACCTGTGCATCTCAGGTTTCACCAGCATGTTTCTGCTTTTAAAGGACGCTAGTAAACTAATTAAGACATACCTTGAAGAGGGATTGATGGGAAGATAAAAATCAATTGTCTCTGGGTAGCTTGGTGAAGTGTCGTCAGAACAGAACAGCCTGATATCTTACCACCCAGGCAGTATTTAAGAACTACTTGCCAAGGAACATGGCTAGAAAAAGTGGAGCCATGTCATCTATGGAGGTTCCTGCAGGTTGGGTTCCTCAGCACAGAGGTTCCTTGATAACAGAGAAGCTGGATTAGGCAGGGTGTGACATGAAAAACAGATTGCTTGGCTAGGGGAGGGTTTTCACCATGGTTTGGTAATCAGAAAGCCAAACAGGATATCCAGAAAGAGAAGAGAATTATCATGACTGTTGACGCTTACCAAACTCAGCTTGATTTGTATATCAAATATTTTTTAGCTTTTATATAAAAGTGGGATCTGAAACCTAAATTGACAGATCACTCTTACAACATCAGTAATCTATTGTAGCTGGTTGTTAAGTGCCTCCAGATGCCATACAATAGGACATAAATGGGAAGTTCTGGAAAGTGTTACCACTAAAATAATTGAACCTGAGTCTGATCAAGCCTCTAGATGTAACTATCAGTTTACAAAATAAGGGGAAAATGAACACATTAACCTCACAAAGATGCCATCAGCCAATTCCAGAATGTCAGAAATCTACACAATAATGATTTAGTTTCTCTTCTAATCATAGCAACTAATATCTTGTAAAATGGAAGTGGTGAATATAAGGGTACATAAATTAAACTACAACTTTCTGCTATTTCTAATAATGTCATTTTAGGCCAGAAGACAGTGAAGAGGAGACCATCCACCATAAACTGGGCCTTTTGGTGGGGCTCTGGCTTTCCTCAGGACAACTTCTGCATGGCTCCACCAGCTCCCAAGCCAAGAGAGCTCTTTGGAGCTTCTCTCACAGATGTTTGTGAGAATGACAAGCTGCCCACTCATTTTGGTACATTTCTTTGGGCCCTCTATATCTCTCCCAAGGAGGGAGGATGAGTAAGGCAAATCTTGGAGGTCAAGTGTTCTCATCCAAGTCTGTTCAAATGGAGAAATTATTTGACAGCTCTTGACTTTGGCTAAGAAACCTTGTTAATATCACTTCAAAGAATAAAATTCTTTGAGCTATTGCAAAATCCTAAGTTAGACACTGAAAATTTAATCTTGCTCATTCCACTCATTTCAGCAGAGACCCACATGTAGCTGCTTAATAAATCAGATTGTGCTTCTATGTGTACAAATCTAAGGCTCCAACTATCCTCCTTTCAGCATCTTCCTTGAGTATGTGCTAGCCTCTTCTTCTTCAAATGCTTCTTCAGCTGAGACTAATCAATCTTACTGCTCAGAAGATCTGACATTGGTTTGATTTGTGTTTCAAGTGCTGAAGCATAAGCATAAAGACTGATTCTCTGGTGTATATTAATCCTTTAATCCTAATAGAATGTGCTAAATGAAATCTACAAGCTTTGGCCTATGTTATCTTGAATTATTGTATTAAATCATCAGCATCAATACTTCTTGAGTCTCCAATATCCTTCCAGGCATACCCATGCTTCACATGCTAAATGTGAGGGAATTCATTGTGCTAGGTGCATGCTATGTATTATGCCAGGGCACATCTCTCATAGCAGATGTTGGACCTACTTTAAATTATCAGTACCCCACCTTACAAATGAGAAAAAGAAAACCCTTAATAAAATTGAGTACTCTGTCTGATGTTGACAGCAAATACATGGTATGATAGATTTAAATCCCATGGATTATCTGACTCCAACATCCATTATCTTTCTATATTACTCGCAGAGGTCATGGAAATAGAGAATAAGGAAATGAAAGACTCCTGATACAAGCATGCAGTTCAAGAAGGCTTCCTGGAGAGATGATTTTGGAGCTTGATTTTCAAAGAGGGAAGGACATAAACTACATAGGAGTGGGTATACAGTTGCTTAAAGGGTAATAAGCAAGTAGGAAAGGAGTATGGCAAAAGCATTTTTATATTTGGGGAAGTGCATCTAATAAGAAATAATGGTGAAGTAGGAGAAGGTGATTTAACAGAAGCCTTATGTGGACAGAAAAGTTTTATTTTAAAAGTTTAAGTTCACTTAAAAAGGAAAGTCTGATTTAAAATATTTAAAATATTTCGGTGTATAAATATAGAGTGCATTCATGGATAGAATATAAATTTAGAGATACAAAAACATTTAAAAAATTTTTCTTTACTCCTTCAAGCTCACATACACAACTCCAGACATCAAAAAAGGGCAAGCTTGTGCTTCAGGCTTGCATGTACGAAATGTTATGTGTTTATCTTTGATTTACTTCCCCATAGGATATGCTTTTCTACATTAACAAGAAGGGGCCATTCACAGAAGGCATCTTCAGGAAGTCAGCCAATGTAAAAGCATGTAGAGCCCTAAAGGGGATACTCAGTTCTGGGGTGAACATGGACTTAAACAGTGAATCCATTTTTGTGGTAGTATGTACCTTTAGGGGTAGAAAAAGTTCTATCACCATCCATGCACAGCATGGTTCTAACAATAACAATTGGTTTCCTACATCATGATTGGCAAAGAAACATAACAGGTACAATAAAATCAGAAACTGAAAAAACACTTTACAAAGTTAAAGAAACTACCTTGGTTTTTAAAAGCCTCATATGTCAGATATTCTTTCCTTTTACATCACACACCACCCTCCCTCTCTTCACTCTTTACAACTTCAGTTTGCTCTGAGATATTGGGTTTGTTTTTAACATTTACTATTTAGCAAAGATAACGCTTCTTCATTGGGATAAAAGGAATGTTTTTACAGGTCGACATTGGTTTCTGTGTTGTAGAAAATCTAAGTTAAGTTTAGCATAATGAGGAACTCATGGTATTGGTCGGTATATGTCAGCCTTTTGTAACCTAATCAGGAAAGTAACATCTCATCACTCAGTTGGATTCTATTCCTTAGAAACAAGTCCCTTCACTCAGACAATACTCAACAGGACATGAATTATAGGGGGAGTGATGTCAGAAGCTACCTTACCATATGCCCTTTTGAGATACCAAGCATGTTATAAGCAGAAATTAGCAAGGGGTTGGTATAATTCTTAGACATACTTGAAGTTTTCTCTTCCTAAATTTGAATTCTCTTGGGGATCAGACTTTGCAACCTTGGCTGTATTAATTAATTCTATGCCACAATTCATTGGCGAGCCAGCCAAACCAAACATGAATATAGGATCACCACCTGAGTTTGCCATTGAGCAGACTCTAACCATAAGTCCAACAGAAAATACCCTTGCATACTTGACCTGGGTCATGTGTTAACTTCACTCCACCCTGGTCTACCAATGGGCCATGCAGCACAGAGTCCCAGAAACAAGAGAGGACAAACATGCTCTGAGTGCATGTAATTTGGCACACAGGCAAAGTTGCTCCTGAACTCTTCCAGACTCCCAGAGTCAGCCACACTTTGAGTGCTTCCTCCTTTCAACATATGGGGAGAAATGTGGGAAACACAGTGAAAACCCCTGACTACCATAGGTAGTTATTGAAACCAATAATTTCAGAAAGGTAGAAAAGAACAGGGAGTTTGCTGATTTTTTCACTTCTGTATCCCCAGTACTCAAAACAGTGTCTGGCACAAAGCTCTGTAGACATTAAAACGAGTGAACAATTACCAGATTGTGTTTATGATCATTATCTTGAGGTCATTTTCTGAAGTAGCTACTCAGAAGAGAAGATTTGGGCTGTTTCATGAGACCAGAAGAAAGATGTGCCATTGAAGCTACCAGTGGGATGTGACAACTTCCTCTCTTTCTGACAAAAAAATTTACCTAAATTTTAATAATCACAAATGTATGATACTCAGACTTGTTCATCAGTGCCTAGGCTCTATAGAGTTTCACTTTTCCAGGCCACTACTTAGGAAACTTATATTTGCATGCCTCTAGACCTTGCACTCCCGGGCCTAAAGTTGTGATAAATGCTAATTTTTATTGTTTTTCCTTTTATGGGAGGGTGTATATATTCCAGCACAAGATGCTGGGTATGAGTAACATATAGTTACCCACTGACAATTTGTGTGTATTTCCAATATTGGCTGTTTACAAGTCTGCAGAGTTGAACTTTTGTACCATTAAAAGAAAGGAAGAATGAAGCTGTTATGAGAGAAGTTTTATCCCAAGAGAAGCACACATACCACAAGTCAAGAAATCCTATCTTCTCTTCTGTGTGTGTGTCTCTGTGAGTTTTGTTTCTGAACTTTCCTTACTGGGAAATAAGAGCATGGCAAATATAAACAATCAAAATGTGTATTTGTGTTTCTTTTTAAGAAAATGATGTTTTAAGGGTGGTTTATCACCAGACTTGTAAATTTATACTATTTAACAAAAATGTACAAAAACTGATATTTCAATAGAAAGGAGGGGCTTTATCTTAACTCCCACTGCAGTCTAGGCTCTGCTCTTGTGCCATTAGGTTTAGTTGGAGAAAATCCAAGCACATGCTTCTGGCTGTGGAAGTCAGTGAAGAGTTGGAACTGAGCTCTGTGTAGGCCACTTTGGGTGGCTGGGAAAGAAGTGGGGACTGAACTGAATTTGTCAGAATAATGTTTTTTCTGTAATATCTCCAAAGTCCATTCTCTAAAATAATAACATAACTTTTCATCTCTGCAAAGGATTTTCTTTGAAATGTAGCAAGATGTATATTTTCTTCTGCTTTCTATGATAAAAGGCTTGATGTCAATGTTCAAGGGGATGAGGAAGAGAAAATAACTGCAATCCAGAGGTAATGACACAGTAATTATTTTGCTCTAATCAAGACCTCAAAAACAAAATCAATATACTCTTAGAAAAGAGTTAGCTTATATTTTACATATTTGCTAAAGTAATGATAGTTGCCAAAGTGTTTCCATTGGTCACATCCAAGAAGATGAGTTTACAAATAGATGAATGCCTTACTGCTGTCATTGAGGTCATTTTCTGAAGTAGCCACTGTTGGTTTCTGGTGATTCTATTAATATGGAATTCTTGACTGTTGCATACCTTCTGAATCTGTGATATCTATAGATGAAATCAGTAGTCAAAGAAAGGTGCTAAAGGCCCAATCTACCAATGTTATTATCCTAACTTGGGCACATATTTACTACCCATGGAAGTCCTTATTTCATTCAGACATTGAATGCAAAAGAACATTTTTATATGCACACCGGCCTAGAGCTCTGCTCACACAAAGGTAAAAGAATTAATCCTTCCCCAAAGGAACTCAGATTCTTATAGAGAAGAAAACCATATAAACTCCATATTACAGAAAGTTTATTCAGTGCTATAAGAGAAAATCCAGCAGGTACTGTGGGAGAACACTGCAACAGAAATTCTCTCATTGAAAAAGGTCAAGAAAAATAGAAGAGAAAGCTGCAAAGTAAAGGCCCAACAAAAAAGGAATCCTGGTCTATACCCATGCAAATGGAAAGTGCTGGCAAGATTTAACATGAATGGAACTTGCAATATAGGAGATTAGAAAGTAGTAACCACTAACACAATTTTCCTGAACATTACTTCTGTAAAAACCCAAGAAGTCCATATTATGTGGTTTGCATGTCTGTTTAGCACAGATTTTTTGTGCCACATTTATATATTATGAATTATTTCCCTCACATTGCTTTTGATAGATCCTTTCTACCAGTAGAATGCAAATTTTGCATTGAAGAGTTAGGGACCAAGGAACAATTGTCAAAGTCACCAGAAATGAAGGTGATGGAAAAAAATAATCTTCCACTCCCATTACAATTTAGAGGAGACTATTTGGGACATCATATATTACATCCAACATTTTCTCATTAGGGTTTGGAGGAGAGTTCTGGGATATGAGGAGGATCAACTCCAAAGCTCTCTGTTGCTCATATTACTACCTCCACACCCATTACTGTAGAAAGGACATCAAGTATACCCAGCATCACATCCCATAGCTCTTCACTGCTCACACTCCAAAATTGTGTGTGCTGAATCGTGTGTGCTGAACCCTGTGCAGTGTCACCCATCACACTAAGAGCTAGGGGCTTTGCGACCGGCACCATTTGTGGATAACATATTTCCTCTAAGTTGTATCTTCTGGCTGAAAATCTTAAAACTATGAATATCAACTTAAAAACAACTTCACTGATGATAATAAAAACTTCCATATCATTTACAAAAATTAGAACATTGGAAAATAAAATAAACTTAAATGAGAAAGAGGTTCAGTGAGATTGATTAGTGAAAAAAATTGACCTTGGATGCTGGCAAAGCAGAGTATAGGATCTTAGAATGCTCCTGGAATTCTTTGTAGATGAGGTTTGGACTTCTACCATGAGACAGTATTCCTTGGAAATAAAGAGAGACTTTGACATTTAATTGATGTCAAATTTTCTCAATATGCTTGTAACCTTTAATTGGGTACATTCTGGAATGTTATGGGGTTTTTAAGCATTTATCTTAAATAAGATATTGATAAGGTTTGTCCAAGTTAAAGCACATTGTAGTGGTTTCAGGAAAATATTTTAGGTATTATTTTTTATGAAACATTTCTAGATTCCTTTACATTTTTATTGGATTGTGATCATTGCGTACCTAAAGATGCCTGTTCTGTTTCTCTGAATTTATGTTTTTACATAAAATGGCTGCTAAAGAGCACTTTTTTCTGTGTTTGACTTTTAGATCAGCTGCCACAAGCCAATGTTCTTCTTTTGAGATGCCTTTTTGGAGTCTTACACAACATTGATCAACCTTCCTTATCCAATCAGATGATGACTTATCAGTCTGTATAGCCCCAAGCCTTCTTGGCCTCTAACTCCTGCAGCCCAGAACTAGAAAATGAAAAAGAGGTAATGATATCTCTCATTTTTTCTCTGTGGGGGTCTGAGTCCCCTCTGAGAATCTGAATTTAGGGTATTAACTCTGAAAGAACATTTTTTAAATGTCACATTTTAATTACAGTCCTCTAGAGATCAGATTCATTTATCATGTTCTAATGGGGTATGGGAAGGTGTATTGTTAAGTGAGAAACTAGAGCAAAGCAGTGGCAAAAGCACAGAGATAACAAAATGCTGTGATATGAGAAAAAATTCTGGCCTTTGGAGTTCAACTCTCAACCTCCCCATCAAAGAATGTATAAGGCAGGGAACCTATCCCAGCCACAGTGTCCTCATCTGGACAGTGGTAGTGGTGACAGCACCAGCTGTCCTTGTCATTACATGCAGCTGTGCCTGTGCTGTGCTTGGCAATTCCTGAGGGTCTTGGGTATATGAGCCCATCAACACCATACACAGGATGCTTCCCACACCAGTTGTGGCTCAGTCAGAGAAGTATTTGGTTGATATTTCTCTCTGCTACTGGGGTGAGGAGACTTGTAAAAATATCACCAAATGGAACTACAGTGATCCTCTTGAAGTCATATTATTCCACAAAGTGCACCAAGAGAGCAAGCCTGAGGCAAGGAAATGCATGGGGAGGGATGCAGTGCAAGAAATGCATATTTTTCTCCCCACTTGCCTCTTTCTTTCACAATAACTGCACAGAGACTCTCTATTTCCACAGTTTGAGCATTCTTCACTTAAGAGGTAAAATTTCATGAGTTTTGTCTGTTGGATTTTTGCTAGATTCTGAGTTCATGTATGTAATGAAAATACATACCTCAATTTTGCTGTTCTGTGTTACAGGTTTTTCTGGTACAACTTCTTATTGAGAACTGCCTCAGGGTATTTGGAGAAGACATCACTTCCCTCTTGGAGGAGGAGAGCTCAATAATCTCTGCAAGTACAGAGAACACTGCAGGTACAGTGAATAATTTAGTTACCTTTTGTGAGAAATAACAAGACTGTAGAGGTTGTGGAAGATGTTGAGACAGTGGCAGTTCTGGGACCCAGAGCATGGCCCAAGTACAGTGACACTGGAGCCCCAGGCTCCTTCTGCCCCTTCTTCAGGAGAATGTCTCCTGGAGCAGGGGAGGTTCACTGTCTTGTGAGACAAATGGATATGAGGCCCTTGGCATTATGAAATTGCCAGTAGAGCTTACAGTAGCATCAAGAGAGAGTACAGTATGGTATAATGATTTTCAAACAAAATTTTAAAATGGAACCCATATAGGTATGTGTGTGTGAGTTTTCTGGTTGAAACCAAAGTGAAGGGCCCAGGGTGCTGCTGTTTTATCTTGTCCCTCTTCCTGCTCAGTCATCCCTGTGGCACCTCAGGAATCAAGTACTCTCTGAAGCAATTTTGAAAAAAAAACCCAGCATCATTGAAAAGAGGACTTATATGAATCAAGTTTTTTAGGCATAAACCCCTGTACCAACATTTCCCAGCTGTGTTTTTAGTGGCCATTTATTCTATCTCAGCCTCAATTTCTTCATCTCTAGAATGCAGATAAAATCAGTTCATTGTTTTGAGAAAATCTTTAGGAAAATCCATTTCATCAGGGATTAAAATGAGTCTAGTATCTGAGAATGTGTTCATACCAAGATAACTTTTTAGTTTTCATTCAGCAGTGACAGTGAGATAGCCTCTTGGTGAAAATTAAAGTGATTTTTAAAAGGCACCCCTGCAGGATTATGCCAAGGTCTCATCTGACAGTGATCCACCCAGCTAATTGTCCACTAGTACTGAAGTCACAGATGATTAGAACTTGAATAATGATAGTTATGCTATATATTTATACTGTATTACATTCATATATTGTTTTGATAAAAACCATTTCCTAAACATAGTGACTCAGACAGCCATTTTATTAGCTCACTGTTTGGTATACTAGCAATTTGGTGTAGTCTTAGGTAGACATTTCTTCTTCTCATCTTTCCTGGGGTCACTCATGCCACCTCCACTCAGTTGTCAGCTCAATTGATGTTAACTTATGTGTCAGTCAGCTGGTGCTGGTTTCAGCAAGCTAGATCAAGCTTCAATGTGTTCCCAGCAGCAAGAGTAGGTAAACACTTTCAAGCTTCTGCTTCCTTCACGTTTGTCTTTTTCCCATGTCAGTAAAGTCACGTGACCCAGCCAAGAGTCCATGTAGGTCTCGCTAAGCCAACCGAGCAGGTGAATCCACTTCCCTCCCTCCTAATGGGACATAACTCCCAGTGGTGCAAATCTCCCTGGCAACATGGGTCAGAACCCATGTGATGATCCAGAACCCAGCATCACGGGATTGAGGAAGCCTTCTTGGCTAAAAGGGGAAAGAGAGAAATGAGACAAAATAAAGTGTCAGGGGCTGAGAGATTTCACAGAGTCGAGAGGTTATCCTGGAGGCTGTTCTTATGTGCTATATAGATGTCCCTTTTTAGTTTATGGTGTACTGGAGTGGCTAGAGGAAAGTACCTGGAATTGTTGAGCTATGTCCCAGTAGCCTTGATTCTTGAAGACAATTGTATAATGATATAGCTTCTGCAATGTGACTGTGTGATTATGAAAACCATGTGTCTGCAGTTTTTTTAAATACAGGGTATGGACAGATGAGTAAAAACAAATAGATAATGAATAAATAAATAATAGAGGGGATGAAGGGTAAAATAAATCAGGTAGATTGAAGTAGTAGTGGTCAGTGAGAGAGAGGAGGAGTGGTGGATATGGGATTATGAGTTTTGTCTTTTTTCTTTTTATTTCTTTTTCTGGAGTGATGCAAATGTATCATGGTGATGAATGCACAGCTATGTGATGATATTGTATATCATCTTTATGACAGTACCATGTCATTTTGACAACTCTTGCTTCATAATATGCTTTCGTGTCAGGTACTGTGAGACCTCCTATTTCATTTTTCTTTCTTAAGTTCTTTTTTAACTATTCAGGGTATTCCAAATAAATTTGGTTATTTATTTTTATATTTCTGCAAAGTAAGTTGTTGGGGTTTTAATTGGTGTTGCATTGAATCTATAAATCAGTTTGGATAGAATTGACATCTTAAATATATTTAGTCTTCCAATACATGAACATGGAATGCCCTTCTATTTATTAAATTGATAATTTCTTTTAGCCATTCCTTGTAGTTTTTTATATATAGGTCTTTTGTATCCTTAGTTAAATTTATTCCTAAGTATTTGATTCTTTTGGTTGCTACCATAAATGAAATTTTTTCTCTTTGCTTCCTCCTCAGATTGCTCATTGCTATTGTATAGAAACACTTCTGAATTTTGGGCATTGATCTTGCACCCAGCCACTTTGCTGTACTCATTTATTTACTCTAGAAGCTTTGCTACAGATTTTTTGGGATTTTTGATGTACAGTATCATGTCATCTGCAAACAGTGAGTGTTTTACTTCTTTCATTCCCATTTGGATGCCTATTATTTCTTCCTTTTGTCTAATTGCTCTGGCTACCCTTTCCAGCACAATGTTGAATAACAGTGGTGACAGTGGGCATCCTTGTCTTGTTCCTGATCTTAGAGGGAAAGATTTCAGTCTTTCCCCATTGAGGATGTTAGCTATAGTTTTTTTTTCATGTATTCCCTTTATCATATTGAGAAAGTCCCCTCCTATTCCTATCCTTTGAAGTGCTGTCATCATCATGCAGTTTTTCTGCATTGATTTGTTGATATGGTGTATTACATTAATTGATTTTCTTATGTTGAACCAGTTTCTTTCAGTTTCTTGTTATTAACAAGGCTTTCTTCACTTCAAACTCTCCCATACACTTCCAGGTAATAAAGAGCACACCAAAGCTATTAGCCCATACCCAGATTATCATGCTGTATTAAACACATATTTTTCTCATGTAATGATGGTCAGTAGTGGTAAAATTAGTCCTTCACTTCCCTCCTTCTGCATTAGGTAACCATGCTTCCACTCAAGTTTCTATCCGCCTGGACCAGAGAAAAGAGCTGTTGATTCTTTTGTTGTTGTTGTTTACTTCTTATTTGAAGTCATATTTTGTTCACCACTCAGGCATTCGAAATTGCTGTCCCCTCCCATTGATTCCAAGGTGATGAATCTAAACTCGTTAATCTCTTAAATACCACACCATAAGCCATGATTGCCAAAAAAAACACCACAAAACCATCTGTCTATTGAAGAAAACTGAGGTCACACAATGCGCTGTCACTTGCAGACCCTATATTTGCCAGGTGGTTTCAGGGTAATCACTGTAAAAGGGAAGCTTTCCTGTGCAGGTGGTTAAGTCAGTCCAGCTTTGCCAGCCAGTATCACGCTGGTCCCCACGTTGGCAGGCGCCCCTTCTAGGTATTCTGTGCTCTTACCAGCCGTCAAATACTGTGGCTATCACCGCAGTTCCTTCAAACCACAGCACTACCAACCTGGCGCCTGTACTGATAGGAGCCCTCTGATTAGGGCGCCTAATACGTTTTTTAAAAAGTACTTTTCTAGAGACATCCACCTTAAACAACGGGGTTCCCAAATGTGCACTGATTTCTGGATGGCCAGGTTGTAACACGTGCAGCTCCCACTTTTATAGATGCTCATAAAGCACCTATGAGCACAGACCCCTCCAGCCTCCTTCACCCCATGGATTCCTTACAATCCAGGGCTCGGTCCCATTGCTGACACCCCACCCAGCTGCAGAGATGACACGGCTTATGAAGGACCCTCCTTGTTCTCAGTCTAGACGCTGCCAGTGTCTTTCTCCATCTTTTCTGTGGCCATTATATCACAGCTGATGGGGCCGTTTGTGCAGATTGCCCCCACCTTCTCCCTCCTGGAGAGAGCGCCGTGGCCACCCAGCCCTTCTCCTGAGGGTGTGCTTCTGAGTGGCATGGCACGCCGACCTCTGCGCACGGCCTGCGCTGGCTGAACTGGTCCTAGGCCCGGTGGTGGCTGCGGGTCTCACCGGCGATGCCGCAGTGGTGGGCGCAGTGGTGGGCGCGCCGCAGTGGTGGGCGCGCCGCAGTGGTGGGCGCGCTCCTACGCCTCCAGGCCGCTGCCCCCGGGGCAGGGGCAGGCGCTGCCGCAGAGGCTGAGCGCTGCACAGCCTTTAACCTTGTTCGCCTGGCTCACTCCGGGTCCATGGTTTGGGACCTCGTCTGCACACCGCATGACTGCGGCTTCTTCATCCATGCCATACCAAGTTTAGTAACTCCCTTTCCTCCCCTGCCCCCTTCAGGTTGGGGGGGCGGTGGGGGGCAGGTAACAGCGTCCCAACTTGGCTAAAGTCCGTGACCTCCATCTCCCTTTTTGGTTCCCTTGTCCCTGACCACCGATCTGAAAGTGGTCCTTTTTCAGTCTTCAGTCAAACCACCTGAATGGAGTTCTGTTCCATCCTGGGACCCTGATACAGTGCTCTCCTTCTATCAAATTCAACATTTGTTAGCCTGAATTTTAGATACAACATAAATACATGTGCGTGTAATCATGTGCCACTTAAAGCTAACTCTCAGTGGAACAGAAGGTGAAATAAAAGGTTAGAAGACTAAGTCAGTGTTTCCAGATGGATTTAATCACATAATTCTGAGGCTTTCTTCTTATTCCATGTGTATATATTCTTTCCATGGTCACCAGATTGTTTTTGCATTCTAAAATCTTCTTTCATCTTTTTAGGACATCTTGATGGATTGTACATACGTCCTTATATTATAGAGGGCCTCAACATAATAGGAGGTCTAAGAATAGCACATGTAGTACTATAGAATTACACAATACTGGGAGGCTTTCAGGCAAGCTCATGTAAGTGGTTAGAGGACCACCCCTGGCTTCCAATTTTCCAAGTAGAAACCTACTTTCAAACTACCTACACATCTATAATATGCTTTTCTGGAAATGATATTAGGTATGAAGTATCTATAAAATATTTAGACATCTAAAAAACATTTTTTACAATGGAATCCTCTGATACCTGAGCTATGGAAACCCTGGGCAATTAACTAGAAAATCAACAAAATTGCTTCTATTGTAGTCATTTACTTATTTTCTATAGAACAAGATTTGTTCCTCAGTTTTCTAAATAAATATAATACTGAAGGGAGGAAATATGTGCCCCATGGTGAAAATTAATGTCCTTTCTTTAAACAGGAAGAAATAATTTAAATAACATAAAGGATCTAGAAGCGTTTTTGTTCAGACTTTTCCCATGCTGCCTCTTCATATCTCCTCAGAGAAGGTGGAGAATAAATTATCATGCAACCCGAGTGAAAAACCAGAATTTAGTCCTGTTTCTCTCCCTAATAGTAATAATGTATAAGAAACAACTTTTCTGGGCTGGTGTTTTCTCTGAGAGTGGTGGATTACCAATTTGTTAAGATCCCTTATAGCTTCAAGATAGTACATTCTGCCTATAAACTGGGATTTCTCCCTTTGCCATTACAGAAGGATGGGCCCTAAAAAGATTCTTAGTTTCATAGTAACTGTCAGGGGAAAAAGAAGGGAATGTTAGGCACAAATTAGGACGGACAGGACTGTTGCTTTCAATTCTTGTTGGCTCCAAATAACAACACTCACCCTTTCAGCAGCTCCACCCACTCATTCAAACAGCTGTGGTTGGGCATGTGCCATGCAAGATGTTGACTGCAAATGCAGAATCTATAGATTTAGCTTCACTGTGAAGAGCTTCCTCAGACTAGTTCTGTTCCCTCTGCCTCCTGGCAGCGATGAGCTGCGCCCCTCTCTGCCCACTACCCAAAGGAAGTTCTTTGAGAAAATGTCCTCAGATTTCTAAGGAGGTTTAGTCCTCTTTGACCTCATAAAATATATTATTATGTCACCATCTTCCCACCTTTATTCCTTCAACATCTGGCAAATTTTCTCTCAGAACACTATTTTTGTTGAGATACAGTCTCCATTTTGACTAAATTAAGCCATCTGTGAGTCTTCTTTTTTTTCACAAAAGTGCTTTCAGTAGTTTCCTTCTGGCCATCTTCTGCTGTGGCCTTGGCCGTCATTGGTAGTTGGTGTGTCAAGGGACACGTCTTCAATCTTAGAGAGCTACTCATTGTTATCAGGAAATTTAAGAAATTCCAGCTCACTTCTCCTGATGCCTGCTGGAGTAGGAAATCAGGGATGAGTCTAGGTTTGGGGAGAGGGAAGGGAGATGTCCTATAACCCTGGAATCCTCATAAGATGATCAGGCACAGCTACCATCACCTTTCCCAACAGCATCCTGACCCACCAATTTTGCCCACATCAAACTGCACCACTGGGTGACTCTGGTAGATCGTCATGGAGCAGTACAGTGTAGGAAAGACCAGGAATTTTAACATTAAGTTAGTTTTGCCTATGGGCCACAGAAAAGTTGAGGCTATAGACCTCAGCACTTGAGTTTTAGGAAATTTCTCTCTGACCTCTGAATTTTTCTCCTTTCCTCCCTTCCTTTCCTTTGTTTTCTTCCCCTCTCTGCCTTCTCATCCCCCTTTACGAGCACCTCCTTTACGGAACTTCCCAAAATTTGTCTTTTCTTTTGTCTTAAGAGGACAACTTCCCAGTTCTTTCACTGGACGCAATTGAAGCTTGTATGAAAAAGTGCTATGTTCCTGTAAACATGCCTGGTTCTCTCTGTAGCATAGTAGTGTAGGAGCCAGGGGTTAAAACAAGACCTGTAGAATTTGTTGGGAGCAGCTGGCCTCAGGGTGGTGGCAGTAAACTTTGGAGATTGGTATGTAGAGCAGTCTGGGAGGAAGAGAATGTTTACCTCAAATGGTTAAGTATGAAGGAAGAAAGCACTGAAAGATAAGCTCTCTGTTCCCTCAAGAAATGCATGCATGCCTTTTGTCACCCTGCAGTATATAAGCAGGATCTGATTAAGAATGAAGTTGTCTGTTGTTTGTTAAAGTTAAGCTTCAGACCCCCTGAACCCTGTATTTATTTATTTTTTTAATTTATTTTTCTGTCTTTCTTTCTCGTCATTCCTTAATATCCTTCAAGCTCCATTTCATAGGAAACAACAAATTCTCTACATTTTTGAAGAAACTTAACAACTGGACTTTTAGATGTAACTTGATTCTTTGAGACCTAACTTGAGTTCCCATCATATATATCTTAAGTAGTTTCTACAGAGAATCATTATTTAACAATTCTTTCTTGCTGTGTGAGCAGGTTTTCAGTATTCCAACATAAGTACAATAGTCACTCAGGATACAGAGTCTTTTTTTTCTCAGATTAAACCACTTTCTTGTATCACTGTCTATATCCTATCAGCTCTCATTTTTGGTTCCAAGAGTATCCTGCTTCTTACTGGGATGACTGAGGGTCTTTCAGGGAGCCCACAGTCTCCGTGTTCTTCAGTCTGGGCACATGTTCTTCACATGGGCACGGGCTGCAGCGCTGATGCTTGTGGGCCCCATGGGCTGGGCCTAACTGCCCCCCTGGGCATAAGGCAGCAGAGGAAGAGAATGCTTCTGCTTCAAAGGCACAAAGTTAAATTTGAGGGTAGGAACAAGAGAA
>PVIY010019801.1:0-45178 GCA_004026745.1 Myrmecophaga tridactyla
GGTTCAACACAAGAAAATCAAATCAATGTAATATACCATATTAACAAATCAAAAGGAAGAAGTCACATGGTCATCTCAATTGATGCTGAAAAAGCATTCGACAAAATTCAGCATCCTTTTCTGATAAAAATACTCCAAAAGATAGGAATCAAAGGTAACTACCTCAATATGATAAAGGGAATATAAACCAATAGCCAGTGTCATACTCAATGGAGAGAGAGTGAAAGCTTTCCCACTAATATTAGGTACAAGACAAGGATGCCCACTGTCACCGCTATTATTCAACACTGTGCTAGAAGTTCTAGCTAGAGCAATCAGGGAGGACAAAGAAATAAAAGGCATCCAAATTGGAAAGAAAGAAGTAAAACTCTCATTATTTGTAGATGATATGATACTATACTTGGAAGATCCTGAGAAATCTACAGCAAAATCACTTGAGCTAATAAATTCAGCAAGGTGGCTGGATATAAAATTAATGTGCAAAAATTAGTAACATTTCTATACACAAGCAATGGCCTAGCTGACGAGTCAGTTAAAGAAAAAATTCCATTCAAAACAGGAACTGAAAGGATCAAATACTTAGAGTGAACTTAACTAGGAACATAAAGGACTTGTACACAGAAAACTACATAACATTGCTAAAAGAAATCCAAGGAGATCTAAATAAGTGGAAAGACATTCCCTGCTCATGGATAGGAAGGCTAAATATAGTTAAGATGTCAATTCTCCCCAAATTTATCTATAGATTCAATACAATACCAATTAAAATTCCAACAATCTACTTTGAAGATTTGGAAAAGCTAACTACCAAATTCATCTGGAAGGGAAAGAGACCCCAAATAGCTAAAAGCATCCTTAAAAAGAAAAATAAAGTGGGAGGACTAACACTTCCTGACTTTAAAACCTATTATAAAGCCACGGTGGTCAACACAGCACAATACTGGCACAGAGACAGAAGCATTGACCAATGGAATCAAATCAAGCATGCAGAATTAGACCACCAAATCTATGGTCAACTGATTTTTGACAAGGCCCCCACATCCTCCAAACTGGGACAAAACAGTTTTTTCAACAATTGGGCATGGAAGAACTGGATCTCAATAGCCAAATGAATGATAGACCCCTATCTTACACCCTATGCAAAAATTAACTCAAAGTAGATCAAACACCTAAATATAAGAACTAACACCATAAAGCTTCTAGAAAAAAATGTAGAGAAACATCTTCAAGACCTAGTAATAGGAGGTAGCTTCCTCAACTTTACACTCAAAGCAGAAGCAAAAAAGAAAAAATAGATAAATGAGAACTCCTCAAAATCAAATGCTTCTGTACCTCAAAAGACTTTGTTAAAAAGGTGAAGAGGCAGCCAACTCAATAGGAGAAAATATTTGAAAATCCCATATTGGACAAAGGTTTGGTTTCCTGTATATACAAAGAAATCATATAACTCAACAACAAAAGAAGAAACAACCCAGTTATAAAATGGGCTAAAGATATGAATAGGCATTTTTCTGAAGAGCAGACACAGATAGCTCAAAAGCACATGAAGGGATGCTCATTTTCATTGGCTATAAGGGAAATGCAGCTCAAGACTACAATAAGATACTACCTCACACCTATAAGAATGGCTGCTATTAAACAGGAATCTATAAATGTTGGAGAGGATGTAGAGAAACTGGGACACTTATGCACTGCTGGTCGGAATGTATACTGGTGCAGCCACTATGGAAGACTGTTTGGTGGTTCTTTAGAAACTAAATATGAAGTTTCCCTATGACCCAGCAATAACACTACTTGGTATATACCCAGAGAGCTGAAAGCAACTACACAAACAGACATTTGCACACCAATGTTCATAACAGCATTATTCACAATCGCCAAAAGATGGAAACAAACCAAATGCCCATCAACAGATGAGTGGATCAACAAAATGTGGTATATACATACAATGGAATATTATACAGCAGTAAGACAAAATGACATCCTGAAGCACATGACAAGATGGATGAGCCTTGAGGACAGAATGCTGAGTGAAATTAGCCAGACACAAAAAGATAGATATTGTATGATTCCACTTTTATGACCAGCATAAAGGTATCATCAGAGACTTAGAATACAGAAGATAGGGGACTTAGAGATACATAGAAGCTAGAGATGCATGAATCATTAGCTAATGAGGTTGAACTCCAATGTAAGGGAATAGATAGGAGCAAAGGGGATTCTCTAGTGGGTCTAGAAGTGATATTACCATATTGAAGATGAACAAGATTGAAAGAGGTTGTATAGACCTACGTGTCCCACTGATTCACACTAGAAATATGAATTAGTTCTTATAAGAATTACTTCAAAGATACAATTCTTGTATAAAGAGTGTTTAAGTCCAGGGTACACAGAGAAAACTGCTATTGCATGCTATGAGCTATGTTCAGAAGGAAACCATCAGCACTACCACAGCAACAGCAGAGGTAAATAATGGGGTGAGGGACAAGAGTTAAGAGGAGGTTTAGATTTCCTATTTGGCGAGGGTGTGTTTATTGGTTTTCTTTCTCTTGGTAACAGTAAAATTATCTAAAATTGAGAATGTTGATGGACTGTGGACTGTGGGCCCTCTACATGATGTCTAATGAATGCAGTGGCTGATGTACTGACAGAGAAGTAGAGTGGCAAACGCTGGTGTATACTTATGAACAAAGATTGTGCTGCTACAAAAAGGAATGAAGTCATGAGGCATGAAACAATGCGAATGCACATGTGGGACATTTCGTGAAGCAAAATAAGCCAGAAACAAAAGAACAACGTTACAGTCACCTTTAGGAAATGCTTCTAAGAAAACAGGGGCCTAAATTGTAAGCTTTTAGAGCAGACACATTAAGTCCAGAGTGGGGATTATTATTTCTGGATTTTGAGAAACTGTTTTATATATATAACCTGATATTTAGAGATAAGAACAAAGCCGAACAAGCTGGGGTTAAAGTAATTCAGAACATAGGGATAAGGAAGACAGTGTCTATATTTTAGAACCACACATATTCTTTGAGACCAATGGAAGAAAGGTTTATTTGATATGGAACTGAAATTTTCTGTAGTGCATAGTCTAATTCAACCTATCTGTATATGTCATTTGAACAGTTGAATCACAGGGAGCCCAAAATAAGAAAGAGGTCCTTTAATCCTGTATAGATTATTGAAATGCCTGGAAACATCCTAGAGTATATTAAGCAGATAATCAAGAAGTATTGGCAAAGTCCCCTGCGGGAGGGAAGAAAGAATACGGAACTATTAAACCTTACCATCAGGGAATCTCCTATTACAGTGTCAAACTTTAGAGACACCCAAATCAGTAGGCCATGCCCTTGATCATGGGGCTTACTCTTGTGAAGCTTAGGTAGGTAGCGGAGACGTTCAGACTACCTATAGGCATGCCTAAGAGTTACTTCTGGAGGACCTCTACTGTTGCTCAGATGCAGCCTCAGTCTCTCTAAACCCAGTTCTGCAGGTGAAATCATTGCCCACCGCCACAAGTGGGACATGACATCCAGGGGTGAAAGTCTCCCTAGTGACATGGGAGAGGACTCCCAGGGATGAATCCAGACCTTACACCATGGGATCTCGAGACCTTGCACTATGGGATCAACAATTACATGCTGTCCAAATGGGGGGAAAGAAGTGTAATTAATAAAGTATCAGTGGCAGAGAGAGTTCAAGTAGAGTCGAGAGGCTACTCTGGAGGTTGCCCTTATGCAAGCTTCAGGTAGACCTTGCTACCTATCATAACCTGCCAACCGCCAACCAGGACCATTCCAGTCAATCCTAAAGAACACCTAGGGCAATTTATAAGATTTCACAAGGGTGCCATGCACTAGAGTAACTTTCCAGAAACCTACAACCTCCAAATGGGTCCCTGGTCCAGATACGTCCTGAAGCCTAGCCCAGCCTCTCCAGAACATCAGATAGTTCCATCTCCCTACCCCACATTAGTGACAGACCCTCCCAATATGAAAAATTTAGAATTGCCATAGCCCGAACACCCCTGAAGAGAGGGATGGAAAGATCAACGGTGATGGTGGAGTTTTACAGAGAAGATAGGATTTAACAAATGAATATGAATGCTGAATCATTAAATTGATATCTCTTTTTAGTCTCCAGTGTTTTAGAGCAGCTAGAAGTAAAAACCTTTTATTGTGGAATTGTAACCCATGTCAAAGTCTGAAATATGTTCTACAATTAATTGTGGGGCTGCTCTTGGAAATTTATAGCTTTTTTTGTATATATGTTATTTTTCTCAGAATAAAAGAAGGAAAGAAAAGTCGAATGTGATGACAAAAAAGTATTTAAGCCCTCTAGCCTCCTAAATTGTGGAGCAGCTAGAAGGAAAAATGTGGGAGGATGGTATGGTAGCCCATGACAAGCTCTGGGATCTGTCCGGTAACCATTTGTTGAAGAGTGCTTTGAAAACTGTTGCTTTTTTATTTCTTTGCTTTGTATATCTGTTATACTATACAATTAAAAGTAAAAAAAAAAAATTAATAAATAAGATCTATAACAAACTGTGCTTTCATGTTTAAATAGCTGATGTAGCTATACAACTGGATAAATTATTTTTCTCTCCATGCCGAGTGACTGACTCTTCTTTGGTCAAATATTTCCAGACAATATATCATCCTCACTGTTATCCTATTTTCCAACACAATCTCTCTTTTTTCTCATCTACCAACAAATAAGCTAAACATAGTTGGCAGACTAAGTATTGTAAGTTTAAGTTTTTCTGGACAAATATCTTCAAACACAGTTGCCTCATTTTCATCATAAGAAAACTCTGAGAAGAGGTGTGGCAGTGTTCTCATCCTAATTCTTTCTGGGAATCCTTAACCCATAGGCCTGTCCCTGAGAACGGCAGCCCGGTCGTCAAAATAGAGTAGAAAGGCTATATCGGAGAGCAACTGGCCATGGCAATACTGAGCCCTCTCCAGCCTCTGCATTTTGACTTGACACTTTCAAAAAGGCCAATTCATCATTAACAAGCTCTCTCCTCCATTCCCGCTCCAGTGAAGGAGAGTTGATGGGTAGCAGCAGAGGGAAAGTTAGCAGCAAAATTCCTGATAGCAATCAGGAAGCAGAGGCAGCTGTAGGTGGCCCATGGGGATAACTTTCCATTCTAAGTTCAAAAAAACCCAGTCACCAGAAAGGAGCAGATGGGAAGGTTTCTGGAAAATTGTCAGCAGAATGTATGCTTAAACCAAGATCTGAAAAGCCACAGTCTCAATGCATGAGTACATCCAGAGTTCGTAAGTGGCACAATTCTATACACCAGCCAGCCCTTTTCCACATTCCCCTTTTAGGCCAACTAATGGTTGGCACTACCTCAATAATACGTCCTGATCCCAAATATAAAAAATATATACCTTTACCTCAAGATGCTCCATAAAAAGGAGACCTTTCTTTTGGTGCTGAGTGTATTTTGGTTTGCATGACATCCTTTGCCAAATCTGAGTATGTGCACACGCATACAGCAGTGGAACAGGAGAGTAGGAAACCTGAGCTCTCTTCTACCTCCTAAACATACTGTTCAGTGAGCCCAATGCTGAGAGCAAAATCTGAATCATTCATTATTTGCTGAGCACCTATTCCATGCCAGGCACGCTTCTAGGTGGCCAAATACATCAGTGAAAAGACAGGTAAATGTTATAATTCTAATGGAGGGAAATTTCTGGTTAAAGGGGTCATCTTCAGAATAGAGAATACCTAGAAAATCTACATTTAGATCACCAACCTTCTTAAAAATAACACAATAAAATATACACAGACATTGAACCTTGTCTGGAAGTTGATTAAATGAGTGGTAAGAGTGCAGGCTCTGGTGTCAGATTTTGGAGTTTGAATACTGGCTCTTCTCTAGGTAATTAAACCAGTCCAATAAAAATGACTTAGACATTCTGACAGTAGAAAACCTTCTCCCCCTTGCTCAAAAAATGTCCAGCCACTTCTTACAAGGAAGGTAATGATCAACAAGCCACACATAGAGCTTTCAAGCAGGATTTTCAGCAGGCTCCTCAAATGTGAGCAGGCAGCCTAATACTGTCAAACAATTGAAGAAAACATTTAGCATGAATGAAGGAGACTGGAATGAACAAATAGAAAAAAAAAATCAACTTAGAAGAAATATGAAGAAGGAAGAAAACTTCAATTGAAAAATAAATTTTAAGTTAATATTCTCAATGAAATATGGGAAGATTTTTCATTCTATAAAATAAGACTAGGATGCTGTAAAAAATTCAGAAAATAAAAAAACTTGAAAAATGGAAAATGATAATAAAAATGTAAAATGTCATGGAAGGCTTAAAAGATAAAATTAAAGGGACTACCAGAAAATTAAACAAAAAGAATAGAAATGAATATTAGGAAATGTCAACTTTAAAAAATAAAAACTAGTCCAGGAGCTCTATCATCTCAAAAAAAAAAAAAAATAGGAGCTACAGAAAAAAAAGAACAGAATCAAATGGGCAAAAGGAAATAAAAATATTCTCCAAAATTCCCAAACTAAGTTTCTAGTTTGAAGGATGATGCGTATCCATCACAATGGATAAAAAGACTCTCACCAAGGGGTTGCAAGGGTAGTTCAGTGGCAGAATTCTTCCCTGCTGTTCTAGTTTGCTAGCCGCCCGGAATGCAACACACCAGAGAGGGATTGGCTTTTAATAAAAGGGGATTTATTTTGTTTGTTCTTCAGAGGAAAGGCAGCTAACTTTCCACTGAGGCTCTTTCTTACGTGGAAGGCACAGGATGGTTTCTGCTGGTCTTCTCTCTAGGCCCTTGGGTTCCAACAACTTTCCCCAGGGTGACTTCTTTCTCCCAGCCCAAAGGCCTGGGCTGAGCTGCGAGTGCTGAGATGAGGAATGCCAAGCTGCTTAAGCTGTGCTATGTTGCGTTCTCTCATTTAAGCACCAGCCAATTAAGTCAAATGTCACTCATTGCAGCAGACACGCCTCCTAGCCGACTGCAGATGTAATTAGCAACAAATAAGGTTCACATACCATTGGCTTAGGTCCGCAGCAACAAGATTAGGTATGCTCACCTGGCCAAGTTGACAACTGAATCTAACTAACACACCTGCCATGCAGGAAACTGGGTTTGATTCCTGGCCCATGCACTTCCCCAAAACAAACAAGCAAACAAAAGAAAAACAAACAAACAAACAAAAATTCAGCAAATGGTGCTGCAATACCAAGATACTCACATGGAAAAAGAATGAAATATGACCCCCACCATACAGCATACAAAAAAAAAATAAAGACTCTCACCAAAGTATAGCTTCATGAACAAAGCAGACAGAAGATTCAACAAATTCAAGAAAAAAAGTAAGTTTCACAGAAATGATCAAGAGTCAGACTGGTTTCAGATTTCTCAAACACAAGACTGGAAACTAGAGAGTTTTGAAGGAAGATAATTTCCAACTTCAAAATTCTTTAATCAAGTACAAGGGAAGAAAAAAGACTTATTCGGATAAACAAGTTCTTAAAAATATACTTCCCGTGTACTTTTTCTCAGGAGGTGACTAAAGGATATGCTCAGTCAAAACCAAGGCATAAATAATGTAAGAGACTGAACCCAGATGACCTGGGTTCTAATAGGAAGAAAGTCAAGACAGGCACCCCACGGATGATGGCGAAAGGAAATTCAAACTTGACAACTGCGAAGGAAGCCCAGAGAAAAACAGACCTATTTGGAACAAGTCTGAATTCTTCAGGGAAAATTTCTTCAATGAGAAAAAACTGATAGAATACCTAATGTCTATGTAGATTTACATAACTGAGGGAAACTTTTAATTTAAATTAGTATTGAGATTATAGAACACTAAGCAAATAGCAATAATGATACAATTTTTTATAAAAAAGGCAGAGACTAACTTTCAAAATTATGTTCATAAATAAATCTAAATGTTTAACATTTCCTGGCATATAGGAAGTACTCAATACATTTTAGCCACTACTATAAATGATGAAATGATGATTTTAGTTAGGCACATATACATGAGTCTCAGTCCCAACTTCTTTTATTAAGTAGCCTCGGAAAAGTTACTCACCCCAAGCCTCAGTTTCCTAATATGCAATATAGAAATAAGTACAATGTTGTAGGCATTAGAGAGAAAGTTTATATGCCACAATGCCTAGTATATAGTAAGCAGTTAATAAATGGAGAGAATATTTATCTGTCTGCAGTTGTATACAAAATGTTTGGGTATGTATCATCACTTGAAAAATCAAATCCTAGTTTAAAAATATTAACACTAATAGGTTTACAGATACATAGAGGCTGAATATAAGAACTGCAGTATTTTTTAATGTTTACAGATTTTACAACATTTTTGAATGTTTACAGATTTTAAAACAAGTATAAAAATGTTTCGATAGCCTACATGGTATACCAAGAAAAAGAAAAGACCAGTGAAACACCAGAGGGAAGACCAGATAGACAGAGCTGAAACTTCATAAGAACACCTCGTTAAAACAACATACTGAAAAGTAGAAGAATAAAATACCAAGGGGGATCATTTAAAAAGGTACCACATGTGAATAATCAATAAGCTGCAATATAAGTGAAAGTCATGTGTTAGAGCCATTAAAGTTCTACAATTAACTTGGTATTGTCCTCATATTGCAGACCCCTCATTCCTTGTAACACAGATATGCCTTTCATTGTAAGAGGGTCTTCATTGGCCTCCAGCCTCACCGACAACCATCAACAAGTCACCGTTACAGAACTGACAGAACACAGTAACACCTTCTGAAGCTTGGGTAGGTATTTCTTGCCCTGTCAAGAGTTCCATCACTGGCTTTGCTAAGTGCTGTATTTGAGGTGAATGAGATTGCTCTTTGTGCTTACACACATGTACAAAATAGTGCGAATAAATAAATGCATTAATATATTATTATTAATGGCTTTAACATAATGGCTTATGTGACTCCAGATACAGTTAGATACTTATATAAAGCCCAGAAGGAAAGGTGTTTCAGAGTGGCAGACATAAACAGTGGTACCAAAGCACACCCTGAAGGCATCTGAACTTGAGCTGGAATTCTAGCTCCAACATTTACTACATAGCCTTGGGGAAATTACTTAATCTCTTTGGGCCCCTTTCTTCATCTAGGAAATGTAGATAATATTTATAGCCATCTATCTCATAGGATTATCATGAACTGATGAGATATTAAAAATATATAACAGGGGGTGCAAGGATAGTTCAGTGGTAGAATTCCCACCTGCCATACAGGATACCCAGCTTTAATTCTCAGTCCATGCACTTCCCAAAAAACAAACAAACAAACAAAACAAACAAAGTCAAACAAACAAAAATTAACAAATAGTGCTGCAATAATGGGATACTCACATGGAAAAATAATGAAATGTGACCTCCACCATACAGCCTACCAAAATATATATATACACATACATATATATATATATACACACATATATACACATACATATATATATATATACACATATATATATATCTCAACTGGTATACCTAGATACCAACCCATCAGAACAGTTGTTGGCCACAGCAGCCCTGGCTGATAATGTTATTATTAGTTTCTAATTTGTGTTCTTATGATTTTTAAAAAAATTTTCATGGTTAATATGAAGAATTTTCATACCCAGAAAAATGTAAGTTTTAAAATACTACCTTAGCCTGGTTATTCGGGAGGTCAGTTACGGAAAATCAATTAAAAAAACTGGGAGAGAAAAAAATAATTTAACCTCATCACTTGAATCATGGACTAAGCACTGCTCCACCTATCTCCAAACCCTTTCAGAAAGAACAAACAGTACTTCTGACAAGGGCTGTGACATCTCAACTTCTGAAGACCACTGCTCCATCACTTAGCTCTCCAACCTTTGTTTCTTCAAAATCTTCCTCTCTACCAGGCATAACCCCAGTCCCCACCCTGCCTGCCTCCATCCATGATTTAAGAAAAATGCTGGATCCCCTTCGGAGCATTCCATTTGCAACCCCCTTCAAAGTGGGCACTGTGCCCCCTTCCAGTCCCCTACCACGGCAATGATAGAGGCCAGAATAAAAAGATTCGAGACAGGTTCTACATCTAAGCTCTGCCACTACTTGGTTATGTGATCTTGGGCAGGAAGCCTTCGCATCCTTATATATAAAATGGGAACAAGGATGCATGTTCCAGATGCCAATGAATCCACTGTGGCTCAAATGTGGAACTGTACTTTGGAAGGAACAAAGCACTGCCTAAAGCCAGGGCGGTATGATTTTAAAGATGATGGCCTTGGGGTGAGACCCAGCAAACTTGCAGGTGTCAAAGCTTTCACTATTGAGTTTCAATTATGAAGCCCTAGCCAAGCAAAGCAGGTCACAGGAAAGAAGCTTCATGGGGTTGCCTAAGTGGCACTTAACAAGCAATAAAATAAGCATCAGCCGGGGAAAATCACTCTCCTTACTGTTCAAATCAGGGACAATGGCTTCAGCACCCTGGAAGCTTAAACCTTAAGGCCTTGAAGAACGGGAAGGGGGCATGAGACTAGAGAAGGAAATGGAGGTTATGTTTTTGTCGGCAAAACTCTTGAAGGTGGCCCAGACATTTATTTTCAGCATCTTTTCCACCTTTCCTTTCTGACACTAACCCCTTCTTCCTGTTGTTTCCCCAACCCCGGAACCTAGCCTAGAGGATCAGGGAACCCTCATGGCACCTCCTGGCTGGAGGGTGCACCCAATCCCTGCTCTACTGCAACCATCCACCAGAGCTCAAACTCCCCAGGAAATAATTCATGGTCCAAAACTTAAGCCCTCCCCTAAGTACTGGGAGTTTACAATCCTCCTATTCTACCTTTTCCTTACCTGTAGTTAGTTATCACAAAATAAACTAATTCACCATAAATTATCAATGACCCACATCCTCTTATAGGTCATCCTTTCATAGTTTCATTTTTAAAGAAAATTCTGAAGATGGTAATGCCTTAACCCAGTATTCCCCAAAGTGGACCAGCTAGGAACATGGACGAATATCTGTGGTTTTTATCAAATCCCAGCTCTGCCACTTACTAGCTGAGTGATGGTGGGCAAGTTACTCAACCTCTCTGTTCCCCCTTTCATGGCAGGAATGCTAATGGTACCTATCTAGCTTGTTTTGCCAGGGGCTGCTATGACAAATAGAAAACACTGGTTTGTCTTAAACAACAGAAATTTATTGTTTCATAGCTTTGGAGGCTATAAATCCAAAATCAAAGTCTTTACAGCCACTCTTTCTCCTGGAGTCTGAAGTGTTGTGGGGGCAGCTTGCCATAATCCTTGGGATTCCTGGACTTGCATCCCTGCCTCCACCACAGGGTGATCCGCTTCATTCTCTGGCGTCTTCTCTTTCTGGCTTCTACCTTTTCCAATTTCCTTTTCTTATAAGGACTCCAGTAATGTGGATTAAGGCCCACCCTTATTCAATTTGGCCTCATCAGATAGACTCTTTGAAGAACCTGTTCACAAATGAGTCTGCATAGTGCCTCACCTTAACAACTTCAAAAATGCCATTGACAAATGGGTTCACAGCCACAAGAATAAGGATTAAGACTCGAACATATCTTTTGGTGGGGGCAAAGGATTCAACTCCCAACACTATTGCATAGGACAGATATGAAGATTGAGTTAACATATATGGCAAGCATTTAGAGCAGTATCTATCACATAGTACAGGGATTAATATTTTTAATATTTACATATTTATTTTACAGTTACAACCTTCCTTATCCACCCCATCTACTCCCTACACCTTCCAATAAGAACAGTATCTTCTCCGAGGGCTGGTACATGTAATTTCCTGAAGGCCCTTTCTCTATCAGTTCTCCCTTCTATCCTTTTTATCTTCGAAATCTCCCTCTCCATTATGTCAATTCTCACAGCCTACAAACCTTCTCAATCTAAAAAAAAATTTTTTTAATGTCCTTTGAACTCATTTTCCCTCTTGATATAGCCCTTTCGCTTTTACCTTCTTCAAAATTCTCTACAGGTCTATAACTCTTTTGACCTTGATCTCCTTTTTCCTATAGCCTTTTCTCCGTTCTCTTCACTTCTATACATTTCTTTATTTTCATTTCTATGCATTCTCTATATACTACATATTTAGATCACTCTATTTGTTTCCTCATCACCCATTTAATCCTTAAGGGATTATAATATAGATTTTCCTCCCCATTTCATCAAAATGCCCTCTACTTGCCAAACCCAGTGGGCACTTCCCAGCACACACGTTGCTTACTGACTTCACACGTGAGGCGATGCTGAAACATTCCATTCTGTCTTGGTTCCTACTACCTCTGATTGTTTCTTCTTATCTCCATCAGCTTCCTCTTCCTCTGCCCATCCCTTAAACATTGCAGTTGTCTGACATTCATGCTATCCTCACACTGGAAATCTCCCCAGCTTCACCCACCTATTCTCTTGCTTTAAAAGTGAATGTAGATTTAGGGTGGGCCATGGTGGCTCAGGAAGCAGAGTTCTCACCTGCCATGCCAGAGTCCCAGGCTCGATTCCCAGTGCCTGCCCATGTATAAAAAAAAAAAAGTGAATGCAGATTTGGAGAATTTCTGATTATCTCACAAGCAGTGGGGGCAACCAAATCAATAGGCTGAGCCCCCAATCTTGAGGTTTGCCCCGGTGAAGCTTATTCCTGCAAAGGATAGGCTAAGCCTACTTAAAATTAGGCCTAAGAGTCACACCCAGAGAACCTCCTTTGTTGCTCAGATGTGGCCTCTCTCTCTAAGCTGACATGGCAAGGGAACCCACTGTCCTCCCCTCCTACGTGGGACATGACCTCAAGGGGTGTGAATCTCCCTGGCAACGTGGGACAGAAATCCCAGGATGAGCTGGGACCCAGCATCATGGGATTGAGAAGGCCTTTTTGAACAAAAGGGGGAAGAGAGAAATGAGACAAAATAAACTATCAGTGGCTGAGAGATTCCAAACAGAGTTGAGAGGTTATCCTGGAGGTTATTCTTATTATATAAATATATATCCCTTTCCAGTTTATGATGTATTTGAGTGGTTAAGGGGAAATACCTGAAACTGTAGAGCTGTGCTCTAGTAGGCTTGTGTCTTGAAGATGAGTGTATAAAGATCCAACGTTTATAGTGTGACTGACTGTGAAATCCTTGTGTCTGATGTTCCCTTTATCTAGGGTATAGACAGATGAGTAAAAAATATGGATAAAAAAATAAACAAATAATGGGAGAACAAAGGTTCAAATATATTGGGTAGATGGAAATACTAATGATCAATGAGAGGGAGGGGTAAGGGGCATGGGATGTATGAGTTTTTTCTTTCTTCTTTTTCTTTTTCTGGAATGATGCAAATGTTTTAAGAACTGATCATGGTGATAAATACACAACTATGTGATGATATTGTGAGCCATTGATTATACACCATGTATAGAATGTTTGTAAAGAATGTTTGTACTTGTATGTTGTTTTGTCAATAAAAATATATATTTTTTAAAGTGAATGTAGAAGGATGTGAGAAGTACAAGTCAAAATGTGAACCATGGGCGAAGGGCATCTCAGGTAGCAGGACATCAATGAAGATGGGAGAGACTGAAGGCTCATGGGGGTGAGCTGCTGGACTCCAGTGAATTTTCGGAAGATTCCTAAGAGGATGGAGTAGGAAGTAAGCCTGGAGAGGCATTCTGTGAGGGACCCAAGAACTTTGAACTTTACTTCACTGGCAGTGGAGAGCCCCTGAAGTGCTGGGAGCAATCAGGCAATGTGCCACTCTCTAAAACTGAACTTCCTCCAAATCCTATCATTTTATCCCTATGAAATGTTTCTTGCATCTGCTCCCCTCTGTTCCTTTCTTTTTCCTTATGAACATACCATTACATCAGTTCAGCTTCTTCCTTGTTTTCTTCAATCTCTCCCAGACTATGACCCAATTTTCTGTAGCAGCTGGTTCACTCCTTTTTAAAGAATCTACAACTTCTCACAAGGAATCCAGGGCAGTGGAGGGCTGCTGCTTAAGCCTGATGGTTCCCCACTGATAGAGAGAGAGCAGGGACCCCACCTCCGCTGCCCATGTCTGTACCTTCCTTGCTGGGATACATTTACAACACTAGTGCAGAATCTCTTATTCAATTGAAAACTCCAAGAGGGGAAGGTTCACAGCCTTAGATTCTTTTATATCACCCAGTGCAGTTCACAGTGCTGAGCTTATAGCTACTACACAGTGAATTCTTATTGTCCACATGAAATAGCAACTTAACATTTATCCTGTAATGGGCACGCAGGTGAATTTGGAAGGCAGCATGGGGCAAAAATATCTAAAGACCAGGGACTAATAAAGAGAGGAAACAACAGTGCGGAGAGCTTATATAACGATAAGCATTTTATGAACAATTTGATCCCCAAACCAAGAGGTTTCCCTATTGCAGAGTCCAAGCAAGCAGTGTTTTGGGTTTTTCTTTCTTCATTATAATGTTGTTTTTCTTAAATCACCAAAGAGAGCTAGCTAAACCAGGGCTGATCTTCCAAACTGGAACAAAATCAAAAAGCAACACATTAATTGGAAAAGCAAGGACTGTGGAAAATGGCAAACTTGGCTACAAAGCCCAGTTCCCCCGTAAATTAATTGTGTGGCCTGTGGAAAACTACTTATCTTGTCTGTATCTAAATTTCTCAACTAACACATGTGGAAAACACCACATATCTCACTGCTTGATGAAAAAGTGGAAGTAAAGAGCCTGGCTCAGAGTATTATTTATTTTGTTTACTCAATAGTCAATGAGTACTTCCATGTGTGAGATGATGTTGTAGGCACCGGGAATATATCAGAGAATAAAGAGTCAAATGCATGTTCTCGTGGAGCTGGTATTACCCATCACTGGCACCTTTGAAAATAGAATGGAAGCCCCAGTACTTCTCCTTGCAAAAATACACAATGTACATAACAAATTGTGCATACAGTTGTAAGAGGTGCAAGGACCCTGTGAAATCCTTCAGTCCCCTCTTGTGATCCTACATTAAAATCTCTGCCCCTACATCAGTGTCTCCCAAATATGAGTGGAAACCTGTTGGATTCAGGGCACCATTTCTGATTTATCAAAATAGAGTACCCAAGGGAGGGGAATTAGAATCTGAATATTATCAAGGGCCACCAGGAAAGGAAATAGTATCTAAGAAGATCTGAACAGCCCCCAGTAAACTGAAAAGTACCCTTGTTTTCCTAAGATTATCCATCATATCATATAACTTCAAGTCAAACCCATCTATGCTCTATAGAGCATAGTAGGTGCTCAATAAGTATCTATGAATGTAAAAGGAAGAATGATCCATTTCTAAGCTACAGGATGTAAATGCTACACCTGCATTAATTTCCTATATGACCCTAAGACCAAACCTCAAACTCAAAGTTTAGCCAGGCAGAAATATTTAGTAAGCGACCACAATGTAGAAAGCTCAGTTTTCTCGGAAAGCAGAGAAGAAACAGAAAGTATCGGCTGGGCCATCACAAAGCACACATCTGGTGCTCTTCTCAGAGTGGGGTGAAGGGGACGGGGGTACATGAGACCAGACATACAGCGACCTTCCCCATTTTTTGGTTACCACTTGTCATGAAGGAGACATTAAGAAACTTCATGGAAATCAAGTTCAATGTACATCTATTAAAGCTTGGTTAATAATATCATCTTTTCACCTCTATGTAATATAAACCCCACCTCCAAAAAACAAACTAAAACAAAACCAAACCTTGAACTAAGACGTTCATCTTACAACCTCAAAGAGCACAGATTTAGGACAACAGTGTGTCTAGGAATTCTGCAGCAATCCCAAACTCAAATATTCTGTCCCATGGCCCCACAAACCAGTGGGAAATCCTGACTATCTCAATATGTTATCATCCAAATTACATCTCCAAGGCTGTCTTTTGCATTTAGAAGCATCACACAATTTCACTGCCCTACACCCAATTTTTGGCTGATTAAAATGTGGTCTTTGGAGCTGACTCAAGCACTGCTCCCACTGAATAAAGGAGCATCTGATGAAAGCCCCAATTCAGAATCACACAAGCAGCAAAGAAAGCCTAGCCCCTGCCATCCTCAAAATTTAAACCACATTAGAAACAGAGTCAACTATACTTTTGTTGAGTTTCGCAAGATGTAGGTAGCCCATAACTCACCTGGGCAGGCAAGACCAGTTCCTTTCAGAGAAAGGAAGGTTTTCCCCCTCTAGTTAAGCCAGCCCCCTTTGGCCTCTCAAAGCTGGTCTTCTTTCCTGCCTTCAAGTACTTGCCTACTTTTCCCAAAAGCAATTTCTCTGTTGTCTGACCTGCTTTCCTTATCTGACTGTTTATCCACCATTCAAAAAAAAAAAGGCCAATATTCAGAACTTGATGACAAATTCTTGTTCTACTTCTTACTATAAAAGGATAGCAGCTTTCTTCTGCATGCCCAAACCAACGGCACTTCTAGGCTATATCCCTGCTTGAAGTTTGGAGAAACCTGGGTATCTGCAGTGTATATTTACCGTAGCTATCCTACATGAAATGAGCTCAAGGTAGATGTCTCTAGAAAGCTTTTTCCTTCTACTCTCGCTCAACTGTCAGCATGGACCCCATCAGTGTAATTTTCTTATCCTTGTGAGCTCCTCAGTATCAGCAATAATTATTATATGGAAAAAATTCAATAAAGGAGAAGACATGTAAGGCAAAACCACTCTGGAAAAAAACAGTGTGGCAGTTTCTTATCAAGTTAAAATACATTTACTATATGATTCAAAAATCTCACTCCCTGCTATTTACCCAAGAGGAAAAAGACTTAGGCTTATACAAAAGCCTGTATGTGACTGTTATAGTGGTATATTCATAATTGCCAAGAACTGGAAACAATCTGAATGCACTTTAAATGGTGAATTGATAAATGATGGCATATCCATTCCATTGAATATTACTCAGCAGGACATGGCTGCATCTCAAAAACATTATACAAAGTCAAAGATGGCAGACTCAAATGGCTATACATTTATGATATTATTTATATGACATTCTGGAAAATGGCAAGTATAGGGATAGAATTCAGAGAAGTGGTCACCGGGGGCTGTGGGTGGAGGGAAGAGTTGACTACTATAAAGGGTCACAAGAAAACATTTTGGAGTGTTGGAATCGTTCTTTATCTTGATTGTGGTGGTGGTTACATGACTGTATACATTTTTCAAAACTCAAAGAACTAAAAAAAGGTGAGTTTTACTATATGTAAAGTATACCAAAATAACCTGAATTTTAAAATATATATGTACTAATATAAAACCAAGAGGAAATAAACTTGAAATAGGGACTTGAGTTTCAAAATTAATAGTGGAACAGTTTGAAAGATACTTGATCTTGAAAAGAGAAACTGCGTTTATTTTATCTCCTAACCAAACTTAGGTTAAAATTGTGAAAATATGTGCTAATTCTTGGAATAAAAAATGAATCCATTTTTCGTTTAGTATGTAACTTTGCAATAAGATTTATGTTGGCAGGACAAAATATCTTTCATTTCATGCTTGATTTCTCATAGCCCAACTATAAAGGAGATCATTCTTCTCCAAAATATTTCCAGGCAATCACTTTTCACCTAAGACCTCTATAATCCCTAGATGGCTCTAATATTTCTTTTGTACCTATTAAGTTAGCACCTTAGTCAATTTTCTCTTCTTTAATGGCTATCTGGTCTACCTCAGCCTGATCTTAATTGGTCCAGGCCTGTATGATTCCAGCTGTTTTCCAACATTGCTTTCACAAAGTTTCGCAAAACCAAACTTTTCTTCTCTTAATAATTTCTGCAAATTCTCTTTACCATCAAATTATTTTGCAAATATATTATATGGTCAGGTGATTAACAGACAATCAGAGAGACTAGCCCACAAAATTGCTGATGTTAAGTGGCAAGTAAGTTTTTGTTGGGGAAAAACTATTTGAGTATTTTCAGTAATTATAAAGTAACTTTTACTTTCCTTAGTTATCTTTAACTGCAGGGAATCAGATAATGAATAAATGAAATAATAATCACGAAATGAGGATGCTTGTTTTATCCATTAGATTTGTTGGTCTTATCCCAATTTTGAGGGCTTGCAGTCCTTCATTGAGTACCTACTATTATAGCCACAGGGCCATAAAAATAGTGCGGGTTGGAAGGAATACAAAGAGGGACAGACAGTCGCCATCACTCTATCCAAGTTTACTGAGCACTTACTGTGCATTTGATGGAGCACCCACCAGACCCAGGCCCTAAGAGCTTGAACAGTACTATCTTATTTAGCTCCTGCAACAAGCCTATGAGGTCATCGCTATAAGCATGCCCAATTGATAAATGAGGAAAGTAGTCTCAGAGATGTGCGGTAAGTTACACAGGGCCACACAGCTCATCGTCGGCAGAGCTGGGGTTCACACTGGCATGGCTGCAGAGCTTGCACACTGGATGACCATGCTGTCAGTACTGGGAAGGCAAGGAAGAGGACATGGGCACTGAGGGTCACACCCCATGGCCATCCCACAAACCTCTGTCAAATCACTGAACAGCACCAAACACCGCAGCAAGCACAGCAAGGTGCAGGGAGGAGCCAAAGGATCACCTTTGGAGCCAAGGGATCACCTTGTCAGAGCGGCTCATCTGAACTCCAGTGTCCTCTGGAAGGAGTCTGTGAAAGACAGAGAGGTGGGCTGCCCCTGTCACCAGACAGCTGCTGCCATCATGCTCCTCACCCAGTGAGGTGGGCTGTACGAGCAGCTTCTTGCACCCACGCTTTGGGAAAATCAGACTAAATATAGCCGAGTTTGCTCTCAGAAGCCAGCGTGGAGTGGGTGCTGCTGCTGCATTGCATTTCAGAAAATCAAGGAGGAACTGGCTTGACTCATAAGAGAGCAGCTTTCCTTGCTTGCTCCTGTGGTTTCCAAAGGACTGTATACAAGATCCAACAGAACTGTGGGGAGTGCTGAAGATTTGGTGGAGCAAATAACAGAGCCCTTAGGACAAGGAATGAACCAGGCATGATTTGGGAGTATTCTCATTCACTTTGCTGCCCATAAAGGGCTAAACAACCACACCATGAGGACTTAAGAGAAAAATTCATTAGGTGTCACACACTGTTTCATTCCCTTTCCCCCACTGCCCACCCATCCAAATCCTACTTAAGAGCTTGCTCAAATGCTACTCCCTTCATTAGGTTATCCCCCTCCAGACCAGAATTAAATGCTCCATTTGTTCTCGGTCCTCCCACGGCATGTTGCTTGTACTTTTCGTTAGCACTTATATCATTCAGCCTAATCTGCTTCTTTGTGTTAATCACCAAAGTGGAGGCTGAGGGTGGGGGTAGGAAGTGGGGCAGTGGACTAAGCTCCCTTCTTTTTTAAACTTCCCATTGAGTCTAGCAGAGTTCCTTGCACATAAGAGGTACACCACTATTAATCAAAATGCAAAATCTGCCTGAATGCCAGTGAAGGACGGTTAGCAATTTCTACTCCTTCTCCTAATTAGTTAAATGTCCAACATCTGACACTCATTCCTATGAGTTCATAAGCAGGCTTCCAGATCCCCGGCTGCCCCACCTATAATGTCTTAGCGCAGCATCTACTGTGACTCAGCACCATGCAACACAGTTACACATGCAAAGGTTCTACCCAATTCCCCTTGGTTGCTTCCGGCATAAGAGAACAGTAAGATGGATGAGAAAGAATGGGTTCAAATGGAATTAGGAAGGGCTGGGCCAGGCAGTGCAGAAGAAGGCTTAGACTGAAGCCCTGTCTGGACCGGTTATGAGTTCCTGCCAAAGAAATGGGAGTGGCAGGAACCCCTGTTATTGTAAATGTAGAACCAGGGCCCAAGGCCCCACTGCTCCCTCTCACACTGTCACTGGTCAGGAATTTAAGGATGGGCGCTATTCACTCTTCTCATAGCCTAAAACAGTGATCAGCAGAGCATCTTTCTGCCAGAAGCCACTAGTGCAGGGAAATCAGATGTTATGGGTTAAAGATCAGCAACAATAAAAAAGAAAGGAAAAAAAAGGAGGAAAGGGGACCATTCATGATAAATGAAATGGAAGAGAATCGGGAATTGGGTAGCAGTTAGTTTAACAATGTCACTATGACTCTGAAGACGTAGGTACTTATAAGGGAACTTTCTCCATAGTTCCACTGGTTACAACATTTCCTCAGTAAATACACACAGTGGGAGATTTCCTTAAGCGTGTATAGGGACTTCTGTGGAAATCGAAAGCACACAGAATCCTACCCATTGATTCATTCCATTTATTCATTCATTCAACAAGCTTTGTGGAGAAACTACCATAGGCCAGACATAATATCCCTCTCCTCAGAGAAAGCCATGAATTAGAATGCTCTAAAGATGAGTTAGAAAAATGCAGTCTGGTTAGCACTGATAGAGCCAGGTAAGGGCAGGAGGCAGCCATTTCTCCTATGCTTCATGTTTCATATGGGAGAACATCGAGCAGAAGACACTAGGTGGTCTTTCTCTCCACCTTCCCTCAGGCCTTCCTTAGGAAGAGACAACAGAATTACTCAGTATGCAAGTCTATGGAAAGGAACAAAGCATAAGCAGCGTGTGCCTTCCTCTGTCCCACTCTTTGGGTCCCACCTGGCTGCTGCAGAAGCTCATTCTCTGCTCTGTTCCCCTGGGTTATAAGGGTTGCAGAGGCAACCCCCCCTACCATTTTTCAGTACTCCCTTAAGGAGCAGGTTCATGCTGGGGTGCAACATTAGCCAGCCCACTTTATTATCCGCTCCAAAGCCAGAAAAAATAACCCAATATAGCCTTGTAATAAAGATGACATTTTTACCTCCAATGAGTGACTCCTTTGACTCTTGGTGAATCAGTTCTGAATTTAAATGGAGCACAGATTTATTTGCTGGACCACCTAATGTCCAGTGTTAAGCATGACTGTTTCCATTTGCTACAAGTGTTTGACTCTATTTCATTTCCCCTTTTTCCCAAGCCCCTGTTATTATTACATATCCTTATGATATTTTGGTGACAGGCAGTTTTTTTTTTACTGTTTCACAGAAGAAAGTATATCACAGAGCACTGAATGACTTAGAGGTTGTATGCTAAACCACTGATGCACTAAGAATGTAAAATACAGTTGCCCCAACACTGATGTCATTCAGAGCACACAGCCTTCCATTTGGAATCACTTTTTAGGTGCTGGAAACATGGGCATTTTTTTTTTCTGCCATGTAAGAGGAAATATTTTATGAAACCTAGAATCAAAACACTATGTGCGTGTTCTCCCCCCTCATCCCCCCTGCACACCTACTTTTCTCAGACAACAAGAAGGAGAAGAATTAAGGGCAAGGAATAGGAAATTCTTCTCTTGCTCTGGGAAATCGTATATGCATATGCCATTCACCAAACAATGATGAGTACCAGGCACCATTCTTGGAATACAGAGATGAATCCACCACTGTCCCTGATGAAGCCACTTTTTTCCTCTCCCTGTGTAATACTGCAACCCTCTTGTGTTAGAAAGCATCATTCCACTAAGCACATCTGTATCCAGTCTATCCTTGGAGTATGGATGACTCTGTGGTTCCTGCATGCTACCTCCTCTCTACTGTCCTGGTTTGTTAGCTATTTGGAGTAACACTACAATAATATGGGTTTTTTTTTTTTTTTTTTTAAAAAGATGATGGCAATATAATCACAGGCTCAATGCAGATCAAAGGTGGTACCCTGTTCTATGGCTGGAAAGCATACCTGTAAACTGCTCAGCAGCCCCAAAATGCAAAGACCTAGGCTAGGAAACATAAATAGGATGTTGTAATGAAATTCAGAGAAAAAAATAATAACTGAGCGTAGCCAAAAAGCAATAAACAAAGGGCGCCTCATTTTCATCTCAAATTCAAGGCTGAAGGTTCAGCAAACTGAATGAAAAGCCCTACTTGCCAGCAACACTTTACAAGTTCAAGTTTACTTAAGAAAAAGGTTACACATCTTTTAAAACCTTCTAATTTGTAACTAATTAGAAAGCTGGCTGGCATGATTAAGTGAAAACCCAGAGTACAAAGTATGTGCCAAGTAGAACAGCTTCTTCCAAAGAAGGATGAGAGGAAGTTCAAGTAACATTTACTGAGGATCCATGTTCTAGACACCGTTCTATAAGCCCTTTTCTTCATTTATTTAACCCTCACAACTTTCCCAGGAAGTGAACAGCAGTGTGTCCATTTTTCCCAGATGCGGAAAATACAGCTCAGATGTTAAGTAACATACTATATTTTCTATGCTAATTCTTCTATCAAAATTCGCTATTCTCTAAATGAGTGTTTCTAAATGAGCTTGAAAGAACTGGTTGTTGCTGGGCAGGCACTTCCTCCTTGCACAGATGGCATGCTCTGCAGGGCATTTAGCATCCCTGGCCCATGGACAGTTCCTACATATCCCAAATATGCTCTAAGAGGACAGGGTCACCCACAGTTGAGAAACACTGCTTTCAAAGATTCTCTAAGTATCAGGACAAAATCCTGAAAAGAAGGGCAATTCCTTTCAAAGAATCTCCCTGACCTTTAAATATTTCAAAAGTCCCTTATTTTATGGAATTTGGGAATCTTAAGAAAACCACACTCATTGTTATGGGACCAGCTACCAAAACCCCCATCAATTATATCCCCAGTTTTCCATGAGCATTTACTGAGTATCTATCATGGGCCAGGTACTGTGCAACTGGCAGGGAATATAAAGCAAATAATTCATGGTCCCAAGGGATTTGAGATAGGCCCAGTATGATAATGTGTTAGGATAGATGTAAGCACATGCGCTAGGGAAACTTGGCACAAAAGGTACCTCCTATGGACTGGGGCTGAGCACTGGGGAGGCAGGGGGAAAGTGAGGGTAGGGACAGTTCCCAGAGGTTTCCCTTGAGTCATGAAAGATCAAGTGGGAGTAGCCAGGATAGGCTCCCATCCAGGCTGAGAAAAATGCCTTTGCAAAGACCAGAGATATGCAACATAATTGCATCAAAAGTTAAAATACTTCCTTCATTCCTCAAGTTATGACTTCATTGTGATCCAAATCCAGAATCTCCTGTTTGCTAGGAATGCACTTAAACCAAATAAGTCAATAGAAAATAATATAAAACAAGCTCTCCTCAGACTTCCTTCCAAAGTCATTGTTTTTTGTAAGGTCTGGCTTCATTGGTATGATAAGCCATCAGGCAAGAAACATGACTAATTCTATATTTTTACAAGGAGCAGGAAATTGTTTTCAAGCGCATTGTGGACTAGCAACAAGAGGGAGTGTTCCTTGCGTGGGGACACAGTAGAGTGGTGAAGAGAAGGGCTGGAGATGAGAAGATAACCAATGTTGCCTGAGGGATAGGGTGGGTGAAGTGCTAGTGGGTCAACTTACTCTTGTTCTCAAATCAGGATGAACCAAGTTAGTTATTTTTTTGTGAAATCTTGACTCACTTAGCATCAACTCCAACAATGTACAAAAAACAGATTCTCACCCTACTAGTACATCTGAACCTAAGAGAGAAACTACAAAAGTCTTCGACTATGTTTCATCTTAAAGAGTTGGGAAAGCTGGACGTTGTCAGCTGGGAACCTCTGAACTGGAGACAGCCCAAAGCCCACGGTTTTCTGTGGGTGCTGAGCCTAGGAGCTGGGTTGTTGCTACTTCAGGTTGCTCTAAGACAGTAATTATAAAGACAGCAGCGTCTGACCAGTTCAGGAAGGGGGAGCAAGCAAGTTCTTGTGGTTCATTCTGGTCTCTAACCTGCAAGGAACAGGCTCATTTCCCCTTGGCAAGGTGCCTGAGGCAGCTGCCAGGCGGATGTCCTCTTTTTTCTACCTCGGTTCTCCTCTGACCTGATCGGACCTGACCATAATGCTTCCAAGATCATTTCCTTCTTATCATTCAGGTACAGTCTAGCCTCTAATTTGATATCACAAACACATGCGGTCTACAGATTTTTCCCAGATACTACCCTCAATTAGAAAGCCTGTCTTCCGAGGAAATAGAGCCCCCACTGAAAAACTCAGGTTCTCTCACAAACCACCTGCCCCTTGCTTTCAACTAGAAAGTTCAAAGGCGGCAGAACTGTACAGCCCAAACTGCAAAACCAGAAACAAAAATAACCTGAGGAAAGGAGAGGTTGTCTTCCTAGAAAAGGGTCCACTCAGTCGAAGAGGTTGGCTGTCCTTTTTTCCCTGGCTGATACCATTTCGTTTCTGTAAACTTTGCTGACCCCGGGAAGGTTGTATAAACAGAGACAAGGGGAGGGACCCCTCCATCCTATGGGTACATCTGCTGCCGCCGCTGCCAGGTGCACACAACGCAGTCCACGCTTCCGGATGACGCACCTGGACCGGGTCCTTTCCCACGTGTGGGGGGCGACGCGCGCATCCCCAGCCCCGTGGCCCCCAGCAGCCCTGGGGGAAGGGAGCAGGGTTGAGGGCGTACCTTGGGGCTGACACCTCATGCCGGTACCCCCCCCCCCGGCTTCTCCCCCATTTCCAGCAGGTTGCTTCGCATTAAGGGCACTTTTCTCTCAGCCTCCTGCCCTAAAGCCCTGCGCATATACATCTCTCCAAACAACTGAGCCTTCTGCTGGCCTTCAGCGGCTCAGGTAAGCGCCAAGAGCTGTGGGGGAAAGGGGCCCGCTCTCCACCGCCCCCTTTCCTCTCCTGCCCACGATCCCCACGCTTCAGCGGGGATGTGTGTTTTGGGGTGTGCGGGTTAAGTGGGGGCTCAGAATGCCCCAAGCGTCCCTTACCTTCCACAGCCATTCTCTCACAGCTTGCCTAACGCATGCATAATTTTCCTGGCCGAAGTGCTCGTCCTGCCCCGCGCCACCCCCCGCCTCTCGCTCTCGCCTAAATATTCTGCGCTCAATCTGCTCCAGGACCAACCTGCCGCGGTCACGCAAAGCGAGGCAGCCGGCTCCAGGCTGCGCGCACGACGGCCTGGGAATTGTAGTTCCCTCCCTCACCCCGGCCCGGGAAAACGCCCCAGTTCGTCCGCGGGGCGTGACCCCGCCTCCACTCTCTACACTGCTCCTCAGGCTTCGGGAGCAGACCCGCGCCTCGGGAGCAGACCCGGGGGCCTCGGGAGCAGACCCGCGCGCCCCGCGTGGCCCCGGGAACTACGTTTCCCACGATGCCGCGCGCCGGGCTGCGTTTGGCGCTCGGAGTGGGGACAGGGATTGAGACCTTCCCGGTGCACTAGACGGGGTCGGGCACCGCGCGGGCCGGGGCGGGAGGAGGCGGCGACCGGGGCGTGACCGGCCTCCCTGCGCTCAGCGGCCTGCATCATCCACCTGCCCTCCGTGACCGCCCTCCCTTCATTGGCCAAGACCCCGGCCGCGCCCTGGTTTTCTGCCTGGGCAGGGGGCGTTTGAGCCTTGCTCCTGTGCACCCGGGGACGTGTGCCGTTTGTGGGGAATCCTGCCAAGTGACACAGCTTTCTTCTGATCCTCCAGGGCGGGACGTGTTCCGGTGACTAAACTCTTGGTATGGGGGGAGGGTTGGGCAGAACAAGCCGGAACAGGTAACATCCCGAAGGGTTATTAGGAGCAAAGTCTAGTAACGAGGTTTCACCGGAAGACATCAGGTGCTGGAAGCCTTTCCTGGGTTCCAAGTGGGAGGCTTTCAGTTTGCGTGGCCTGGGAATCAGTTGACTGGGTTAGGACCTAATAATTAATGGTACCTATAAGTCAATGCTCTTTCAGCTTCTGAACCAATTCCTCATATCCGTTACCTATGCCCTGTATCCACTACCTATGCCCTGTCTCCTGTTGCTTGAGGCATAAGAAACAGATAGGATAAGGGGAATCACATCCGGGGTAATAGAATTCCAGAGCTGGAAAATAAGTATAAAAATGAAGTTCCCAAACTTTTTTCGCAGCGTGCGGAAATACAGATGCCGTTGTGACTGGTTGGGGTAAGGGAATAGACTTGGAAACAAATCTGGCTCTAGGCTGGATTAGGATTTAAAGGTCTTGATCTCTGAAATGCATAGGATACCACATCCACCCCCACCTACACCACTACTCTCTACTTCTGCTACCCCTCCCCGACCCCTTTTGCTCTTTCTATATAATTATTAAAATTCATTCTGTAAAATAATTCTAAGGAAGTACAAAGGTCCAGTTCTTCCCATAATCACTACTTAGATTTTGTCTGTCTGTCTTGTTCATATAAATTTTTTTCTTGAAAATAATTTTGTTTCTGTGTGTGTGTGTGTGTTTGCATATGCACACCTGCTTTTCTGGTTATTAAGCACATGCTTAGTGCTACTACTATATGGCTTTCTTTTATGTTTGAGCACTTTTAAAAAATACCTGCATGCAACCATTGAATGTCTTTCATGATACTTAACTCTTGAGTCCATCCAGCTATGCATAAATCAATCCAAGGAAAACTGGGTACAATATAGTCAGACCTGTTAAGTGAAATAAAATTTCCGTGAGAAAAAGAATTTTTCCAACCTAATATACAGCAAAGCTTAAGGACTCGAAATCCAGGTTTTTCTCCATCTCCCACCTCCCCATCCCCCATCCCACCAAATGCACAAAATTGCCAACGCGATGAGTCCTTCCTTAAATTCAACTGATGGAAAAGAAAACCGTGGAACAGGCATTATCAATGGTTCTCAACTGTGCCAGTTCGAAAGGATGTATGTACCCTACAAAAGCCATATTTTAACCCTAATCTCATTTTGAAAAGGCAGCCATTTCTTCTAATCCTTATTCAGTACTGTATGTTGGAAACTTTGATTAGATTATCTCCATGGAGATGTAACTTAATCAAATGTGGGTGTTAAGTTTGATTAGATGGAGATGTGACTCCATCCATTCGAGTAGGTCTTGATTAGTTTACTGGAATCCTACAAAAGGAGAAACATTTTGGAGAAAGCTGGAGATTCTGAGAAAATAGAGAATGACATAGCCATGAGAAGCAGAGAGTCTACCAGCCAGCTAGTAGACTCTAGGAAAGTCACATTCCGGGGAGCTTCATGAAACAGGAAGCCAAGAGAGAAAGCTAGAAGATGATGCTGTGTTCGCCGTGTGCCTTTCCAGACGAGAGAGAAACCCTGACCATGTTCACCATGTGCATTCTCACTTAAGAGAGAAACCCTGAACTTCATCGGCCTTCTTGAACCTCGATGCCTTAGATTGAACATTTCTATAGACTTGTTTTAATTGGGACATTTTCTCAGCCTTACAACTGTAAACTTGCAGCTTATTAAATTCCATTTTAAAAGCCATTCCATTTCTGGTATATTGCATTCCAGCAGCCAGCAAACTAGAACATCAACCTTGGCAGGGCCTAAACCTTTTATAGTCACATATTTCTAAGCCCCACCTTAGACATATAGAAATCAAGATCTCCAAGGCATTGGGTAGGAGCATGCAAGTTTTTAAAACCCTGAGGTGCTTCTAATTTGCAACCAGGTTGAAAAGTATTGATCTGTATTCCAAGCTTTTAAGGATCTGGAAATATTAAAATTTTAAAGTCATTGAGATCCATTATGAATTCAAAAACTTCATTTTAGTTCAGCTCTTTAATATCCTTCCCAACATGTTGCTCCAGTTTGATTTACACTTTGGGGGTAAATGTAGATAAGATGTGATTGAAATATTAATTTGAACCATGTGAAATAGCCAATATTCAGCTGTTTTCTTACTTTTGAATAGAGCAGTGGCATGTGGTTCAACCAATTAAAAGATAAGCAGCAGTTAAGTAAGGACTTTCAGTTCTGGCCAAATGTTAGAATAACCCAAGAGCTTTGAACAAACAATAATGCCCATGAGGTGAAAACACAGAAATTACCAAGTGATTACCAAATTACCAATTTCACAGTTTTGGCAAGACCGTTGAGCAGTCAGGACTCTTAGAACTGCTAGAGGTGTGCACATTGATACAACCACTTTGTAAAATCATTTGACTGTAAAATTAAGCTAAATATACACATATCCTATGACCTAGAATTCCTCTCCCAAGTGTATACTCAACAGCTATACAAATACATGTTCTCCAAAAAACCAGTATAAGAGTGTTCACTCTGCATTATTAGTAATAGCCCCAAAGTGGAATCAAACCAGATGCTTAACAACAATAGGTTGGATAAATAAATTGTGATACAACCAAACAGTGCTACATAGCAGGCTCAGCAAACTATGGCCCAGGTTTTCTTGTTTGGCCCTTGAGCTAACTATGGTTTTTACATCTTTTAAAGGTTGAGGGGGAGAGGAGAATCAAAGGTAAAATAATATTTTGAGACGTGAAAATTATATGGGAGTACCTACATAATATCCTCAATTTTGCCTCTTGGCCTGCAAAACTTAAAATATTTCCTACCTAGCACTTTGTAGGAAAAAGCTTACCAAACCCTGCTGTAAAGTAATGAGAATAAACTACAACTGTGTACAACAATACAGATGAACCACGTGTATTAATTATCTATTGCCATGTAACAAATTACCCCACAGCTTAACAACATGAAACAATGCACATTTATCATCTCACAGATTCTGTAGGTTAGAAATCTGGGTACAGCTTAGCTGGGGCCTCTGCTCCAGGGTCTTTCACAGGCTGCCATCAGGGTGTTGACTGGGCTGACATCATCTGTCATCTGAAGGTTCAACCATGGAAGAGTCAGCTTCCGTGCTCAGGTCGTTATGAGTGGAATTCAGTTCCTCATGGCTTTTGGACTGGGGGCCTCAGTTCCTTGCTGGCTATTGCCTCAAGGCTAGCCTCAGCAGTTTGCCACAAGGGCCTCTCAAACACGGTACCTTCCTTCATCAAACCAGCAAGAGCAGGAGTCTGCTAGGAAGACAGAAATCACTGTCTTTTGTAACTTAATCCTGGAGGTACCATATTTTATTGGTTAGAAGCACTCAGGGGGAGGGGATTAGACAATGTGTTGAATAACAGGAGGCGATCTCATTAGAGGTTTTCTTAGAGGCTGCACACCACACCACACAAGCCAAAGAACAAAAGAAGCCAGGCCAAAAAGAGTACATATTGCATGATTCCATTTATATAAATCACCCCTCAGGGTATATTGGGTAAAGGAGTGAACTGTTAGTTACTGGAAGGAAGCCCTACAAAAGCATCTGGGGTGCTGGAAACATTTTGTTTCTTGATCTGGTTGCTTTTTATATGTATGCTATCTGTGAAGAATTATTGAGCTGTGTATATATATATATATATATATACACACACATACACACATATAGATATGGTTTGTACAAGTTTTTGCATGTGTATTATACTCTAATGAAAAACTTTAAAAGGTGAAAATGTATATATGTTTAGACTCAAATATGATAAAAGACCCATTTATCAGCCACTCTTTGAGTATCTGTGCTTTCTCCTTTTCTTTGCCATAACGAAGTGGCAGTTCAATTCCATTCTATTTAACAAATATGTTTTGAGAACCTACTATGTGCTCTTCTAAGTGCTTAGGATATGTAGTAGGCAGAATTTCTAGGCAAGGCCCTCAGGATTCCACACTATAATCCAGAACCTGTGAATGTGATGAGATATTCCTCCTGTGATTGTGTTATGTTATAAGGAACAGTAAGCATTAAGAAGGAAGATTATCTGAGTGAGTATAGTCTAACTATGTAAGCCCTCTGCTTAAAAGCAGAGAAATTTCTCCTGCTGGTGGCAGAAAAGGAAGGCAGCGGAGGAACTGAGATACCTTTGAGCTGTGAGAAGGGCTCACTGCACCATTGCTCCTTTGCAGATGGAGGGGAACCCTTGATGACAGCTGGGAAGGAAACAGGAACCTCATGCCTATAACTGCCAAGACTGAATTCTGATGACAATCTGAGTGAGCCTGGAAGTGGATTCTTCCCCAGAGCCTTTCAATAAGAGTCCAACCCAACTGTCACCTTGATTTAGATTTGGTGAGACCTGGAACAGAGAATCCAGATGAACTCACCCTGACCTCTGACCTACAAAACTGTGAGCTAATAAAAGGGAGTTGTTTTTGCTGCCAAATTTGTGATAATTTGTTATGCACAATAGAAAATGAATACAGGAGATGCCCTGGACAAAGCCGGACCTATTTTTGGGGGTGGAGACAGTAAAAAAAAAATCATAATAATGATAATAATAATACAAATGCAGCCAAAGTAAATCAGAATCTCCAGAGGGAGGGGCTCCCTCCCAAGCATTTATTTCCTCCTTTAAAATTGCTCTGGAGATTCAAATCTGTACTATTGAGCAACTCTCTTCAAGGGATAAAGAACAAAAGCCCCAGGTAAAAAGTCTACAGAAGAAATGTTTCACTTTTCTCTGTTACATGCTCTTTAACCTGTCACTGATTCTTGTCATGTCTTCTTGCGACATGCCTCTTGAATGCGGGTTTCCTCTCCAGGCCCTCTGCTACCACCTTGGAAAAGTCAGACCAACCTGGGTCCACAGCCTGACTCTGATGAATAAGAGTTGTTTCCCTTCAACATGGCATATGATATCACTGAACTGGTTTCACATTTGTAAATTGGCAGTGATGATTTTCTCACAGGGTGGTTACGGGAATTAAATGAGTTAAGATATGTGTAACACAGAGATTTCCTGGTATGTAATAAATACCATGTACGTGTTGGTTATTCTTATGAAGTGTCTCCCATAATTCATCCTATTAGGTGAATTTACTAATAGGAATGTAATTTACTAGTAAATTACATTTGCTTCCTTTCCCCAAGTCCTAATTTTTAACAGTTCACACCAGGTATAAAATATAGTTTTCTTTCCCTGTTTCAATGCACCACATTTATTCATCAAACATTTTTGGGTAATCCCCATGGGTCCAGTACTATTGTAGGGCCTGGGAATTCAACAATGAGCTCTTAGGTTTAGCAGGGTTGGGACAGAGGGTTGGGCTAGGAGAGAGAGGTGGGTGGGGAGGAGACTGGCAAGTCAACTGACTATTAAATGCCATGTGATAAGGGTCTCAATGTCTTCATTTTAAGTACAAGAAAACTCAAGAACAGATGGCTTAATGATTTTCTCATTTGTATCAAGTACAACAGAGTTGGCCATTTTTTCCCCTATATATCCATTTTCCCCTTCCCTCCATAATAGTAGAATCCTGACTTTATTTAGGATGGAAATGTTCTACTAAAAGGGCTACATTTTTCTGGCCTCTATTGTATGCCTAATTTCAGGCCAGTGATATTTAGTAAAAGTTATTGAATGAGACCTCTAAACATTGTTCTTAAAAGGGGTATTGCTGTCAGTGTTTTGACATTTTGAATTTTAACATTTGCCCTTCCTTCTGCCCTCTGCCTTGAACACAGGGCTGATGGTTGGAGCTACAGCAGTCATCTTGCACTATTTGGTGATCTTGAGGGTTGGTGATCTGGGCCACAAAGGGTAGGGTAGAACTAGAGAAAGAGTAGGCGCACATGATGACCCTGGGACCAACAAACCAGCCATGGACTGACTACCTCTGGAATTCTTTCGTATGAGAAAATAAAGTTGTAACTTGTTTAAATGACTGTTATTTTTTGTCCGTGTTATCAGCAGCCAAGTATGGTTTCTAACTCAGTCTTGTCAGGGGCAGAGTCCAGATTCTAACCCATGCCTCCAAAGACCATAGCTTAATTGCTATCATACTTTTTCTTGTGATGGATATGCCTTTGAATGCTGCTATTGAGTCCTATACTTCTTCATATCTTCTATATTCTCAGTCATAATGCTAATTACATAATTGGTGCTCAGTAAATAATTTCTTCATGTTGTTATTTACAGCAGCATTTATTGACTGTTTACAAGTGCCAGACTGTACTTTGCACTTTCCAATTCATTATCTCATTTAACCCCTATAATTTTGTGATTTATCCCCATTTTCCATATGAGGAAATTGAGGCTCAAAGAGGTTAAGTATTTTGCTCAATGTCTCAGGGACATGAAGTGGTAACAGAAGGAGTCAGGTTCACTGAGTGCAGAACTTTGCCGCATCACTCCATGCAGATTTATTAAGATATGATTATTGATTTTATCAGATCCTAAAATTTACAATAATGTATATAAGTATTTTACTATGTTGTTCTAACTAGGTTGCCATCTTAACATGGCTCTATAGAAAACTTCCATAAATCTCAGAGGTAAATAGGATTGTTATGTATGTCTAGTCTATTCAAAGAGGACTTGTAAAACTAACCAGAAGGATCCAAACTCTAATGATTAGAAATGTTTGACAGGATAGAACTGAGAGAGAAAATAATTTTCTATGTTACTGAAACAATAAATAATAACTCTTTCTAATCCTTCAGGCATGAGCAGAAGTGCCAAGTTAAAGTGCCAAGTTATATCAGGCTTCTGTTTGAGGAAGTAAGCATATTTCAGGGAATGTGGTTCAAGTCAAAGCATAGCCAAATCTATTTTGTGATAAGTCTCTAAGATTCTATAGCACCTTTCTTTTAAACTATACTTCCAAAATCAAAGACTCAAATTGGATGCTCAAAAATTTGGGCAGAATCTGTTTTTTGTTATATGTGGTTGCCTTCATATTTGGTTAAGAATTCAAGCTTCAGAGGCATACAGAGCTGCGTTGTGATCCTGACTGATATTTACTAGTTGTTCATCATCCTTTGACATTACTGTGCCTTGATTTCCCCTTATATAAAACAAGAATAGTCTCACCTAACTCACAGTGCTGGTATACAACATGTTACACAGTTCTGGGAAATAACGAAAATCCAATAAATGTCTGCCATCATCATCTTCCTTCTTCTTTTCCTCCTCGTCCTCACCACTATTCAAGGAAGGTCCAGAAGCCATTCTCCAAGAGCATAAGTACTCTTCAGTGCAGTGGTAACATGGTCCTCCAGGCTATTTTTTTTTGGTGGCCGGATGAAGGTCTAAAGCAAGTCTGCCAGTCCTGACCTCAAGTTAAGTGACAGAATGAGCTTAAATTGTTCAACACCGTGCCTTGTCAGAGTCACAGGAAAACTCTCTGTGTTGTGTCACTGTCTTGAATAGCTGTAAAAGCAGTAGCCTGCCTGCTTGCCCATTCTGTTGATAGAATTGACTGTTAATAGATTCTGTTGATAGGGTGTGGTCTGACTGTGAGCCACAATGGCAAATTTAGTGCAAGCTTTCTGTGCTCTGGGATTCCTACCCAGAGGTAAATTTGCAGCAACTTTTCTTAGCAGAGTTGCCTCCAGAGTGAAAATTGGAAACAGTCTTGGACATCATGGGAATGATTATCTAGAACTACTTGCCATCTGTGCACTTCAGCATAACTCTAAAAAAAGATGCAACTGATTTTCACAATCAGACTATCCAACATCAGGCTGCAAGTCCACATGGTTTGATGGATTCACTTTTACCTCTTTCTCTGTGGTAGAATTCCTTGCTTAGACAGAGATTCTGAAGCTGTTACTTTCATTTTCTTTGTCCTTTCCCTTTCCCTCTGCTCCTCTGTTAATAATTAATAAATATTTATACCTTCATCCTTATATATGGTACAATGAGCATTCACATACATTATTGTATTTTATCCTTAAATTATCTGTGAGTGGATATTATTTACTTAATTTTATGGGCAAGAAACAAAGGCTCAAGAATGACAGGTGATTTTCTTAAATTCATACAACCAGATAGAGCCTGACTTTGACACTTCTGACTTCCAGATCCAGTACTTTTTTATTACATTTCTCAATGCATCATCTCCTTAGGTTGAAAAGTACAGCTTACTCTACTAGCTACCAGGAAAATATAAAAATGCACTCTGATACAAAGATACTATGGCATTTCAATAAAATCCTATCTTAATTGTGTAAAATAACTTGCTGAGAGTGAGACTTTTCTTGAACGAGCTGCTAGAAAATATAGGCAGCTTCATGGATGATTTTAGCTTGAAGATGTTTACCTTTGAAACTATCTACACCCAAGCAACTATTTTCTCTCAAGAGACTGCTGTAGCTTATTAACTATTGACCATATAATTCTGTCCCTGTCCAATCCCTTCTTCACCTAGCAACTGGATTATCACCCAAATCCAATCATCCCAATCCTCTTCAAAGTGCTTTAAATGTATCCAGTGTTCTTTGGTGAAAGTCTACAATACCTAACAAAGTTTTGCTTGGTCTCCCATTCAAGGTTAGTTTTCTATATTCTTGTTGAAGTTTCTTTCTGGAACTATGATTACATCAGCTTGTAGGAATGTATTTATTGTTGTTTTTGTTTCACTAGTGTCAGCTCCTCTACTGATTCCACAAGACTATGAAAAGTCTGGTTTTGCCCACCTTTGAAGTTCCAGCAACTCACACTGTGACTGGCCCATAATAAGTATTTAATTCATATGTTATATATTTATACAAAACAATGACTGAATGAATGCATGGATGAACTACTTTACCAGGATTAAGGTTTTATTTTTCCCTATGAAATTGCAAGTTCTTCCTCCCTCTCTCCCTCCCTCCGTTCCCTCCTTCCATCTCTCTAAGCTTGGCTCAGCTGGGTGGCTAAGCTTTAAGTTGAGGTGGCTGGGGCAGCTCTGTTCCTCACTGCAGATTTGTGAGTAGGTTGTGGCAGTTTTTCCCCATGTGTGTTCATTCTGGGGCCAGGCTAAGGGAGTGGCAGCCACCCTGGGACAGCCATGCTCATGGCAATGGCAGAAGAGCTGAAGGATAAGATGAAGGTGGCTCAAAATTGGTCACTTTCATTTCTGGCCATATCTTATTTGCCAAAGCCAATCACATGACCAATCCCAAAGCCAAGGCAGAAAGATATATACTCCCCCTACAGAATTGAGCTAATTAGGGTCATTATTCAATCTCCACAATGACGGGACCACTGTTCCATCTCTTAAATATGCTTCCTGGGAGCTGGTTAGAAATGCAAATGCTCAGGCCCCATCCCAGACCTACTGAATCAGAACTTCACCGCAGGGAGGGGGTTGGACTCAGAAATCTATGTTGTAACAAGACCTCCAAGTGATTTTAATTCACACTCAAGTTGGAGAGGCCTTGTCATAGAATACTGAACCCTAGGCTTTGGAGAACTCAATTTAGCCATTGTTCTTAAGAAAGGAGTGAGAAGTAGGACCTTTGAAAGCTCTATTTATCCCAATTGGATTTCTCAGTGTGGGTGAGTGTGTGTTTCTGATTATGTAGAGTTGTGGGATAGGCACACCTGGTTGGCAGCAGAAAGGAGGGAGAGAGGAATTATTCATAAGGAGGTAGATACTAGAAGTAGAGTGGGTTTAACCAATTCTGAGTAATAAGGATATAACTCTGAGGAAGGCAGGCTGTACTCACCCCATGGAGCAGTAGGGTTGATGCAGCACTGTTCTTATACCCAGGTGTCATCACAATGAGTTTTCATTTTCTGTGGGTGTGAGGAAGAGGAGGACAACAAGGTTGTTTGCCCGAGGCTGTGGCATGAGCTACCCTGGGTAGAATCAATGAAAAAAATGTAGGTAAGGGGCTTTCCAAAGTGGTTCATACATTTGTGGAAATGATTATTACCAAGGACATATTGCTGACTCCACAGTTCTGCCCTCAGCTGGTTCTGGAAAAGAATGACCCTGGGACCCAAGTGGCTGTATGTACAAAGTGAGAGAGAGAAAATGCCAAAATTGAATACAGCATTTGGAACATAGGAAGTTAATTTACTGGTGAAGTCACATCTAATGCACAACTATATTTAACAAAGGGAAGTCAGATCTTAAGTGGGGCTAGATTCTTAAGCAAAAATGTAAAATTCAGGAATGGGCCACATTACTCTTGAAACTTCCTTATATTGGCCATGATATATGGGACATGTAATTTTATGTATGCAATCTGTTCTTTTTTTTGTATGCTAAAACAGTGGGGTTACATTTCCTTGTTTTTCCATGTGAGTATCCCATTATTGCAGTGCCATTTGTTGAATTTTTTGTTTGTTTTTTTATTTTTTGTTTATTTGTTTGTTTGCTTGTTTGTTTTTTGGGGAAGTGCATGGGCCAGGAATCGAACCCGGGTCTCCTGCATGGCAGGCAAGAATTCTACCATTGACCTACCTTGACACCCCCTTACATATGCAGTCTTGCACACTAAAATTAGAAAATCTAAAGGTAGGAATGTAAGGAAAGTCTTTATAGAAATGTTTGTTATATTCAAAACTTTATGCCTTTAAAATAATGACTAAGTTCCTAGCTGTGAATGGAGAGATGAAAAAAGAGTACCAATTTTCTTTCCGGAACTTAAGGCCTATTTGATTTCGCGAAGATTAAATGAAAACTCCAACTTAGAGTGGCAATTGGTCTCAAAAGAAATGGCATTCTGTTCTATAAATTTAACCTACCTAAATGAAGTAAACACCTACAGAGTGGTTACTATGTGAAGACATTGTCCTAAGTGCTTTACAAAAACCCAGGCATGCAAACACTAGAGGCTATGTGCCTAACCACTGTACATGCTGCTTTTCTAATCGTTTACATACTGTGTTCCACCATATGCAATTGTGGAGGATGGCAGGTCAAAGGCAAATTTGACGGATTACTGTCCTCATAAACCTGAATCTAGGGTTCAATCCTAATGTCAGTCCAACTCAAAGAAGTAAAAGGAAAAATGCAGCATAGGAGATGATATAGATTGCACCTGGACAAGAGAGAATGCTGCGCTCCCAAGATGTGCCTTGTGAGGCAAGGCCAGCATTAGCATGGAGCTGCCCTGGGTTTTGTCTTCTACTCACTTTTACCAGCCTGTAGTGAATAGTTAGTGAACAACATAGTATTTAAAAGTATTCCTATGAGAGCTGGAGATTTTATTGAGGGACCCTAAAAGTTGCAAATCTGCATTTTCTGGGGGTGGATGAAATTATAATCTAATTTTTACCCCACAGTTTTCAATGTTAATAACATAGCATCTGTTAAGCTTTCTTCTGTGATGCAGTGATATATTTGTTAAGGTGATCTCTGCTTTCCTCATACAACCCTTCTATGGACATTTTGAGGAACTTTCTTCATCATTTCCTAGGCTGGTCTAAGGACAAAACAACCACTCCAACCAAGCAACCCTGAAGCCCTAGTTCCTTACGTGTGCCTCACATGTACAGCATGTGTTAATGACTCTGCCCTCAGAAGTACAGTTATAAGTAGAAGTACCTGGGCTCTGGAAACATCAGCTCTAAGTTCAAAATCTACCTCTCATGACACATCAGCTAGGTGAGTGGCAACAGATTAATTAATGTCTCTGAGCTTGGTTTTCTCATCTATAAAACAAATACCATATCCTTCACAGTTTTTTTATTATTATTATTATAAGTTATCTATCTAAAGAACAAATTACTCCACAATTAGCAGCTTTATACAATGAACATTTATCATCTGACACTTATCTCGGTGATTCAGGCCATTGCAAACAGTTTAGTTGGATGTATCCAGCTTGGGGTCTCATATTTGAAGGCATAAGTGGGGCAGGAGGATACACTTCCAAGGTGGCACATTCACTCACTTAGTGAGCTATTCCTTGCTCTGGCAGGAGGCCTCAGCTCCTCATCATGTGAACCTCTTCACATGCCTGTGGAAGTGTCCTCACAAAATGGCAGCTACCTTCCCCCAGAGGGAGTGATCCAAGAGCGAACATGGAGGAAGCCCCAATGCCTTTTTTTTTTTTTAACTTTTTTATTGTATAGTATACATACATACAAAGCAAAGAAATAAAAGAGCAATGGTTTTCAAAGCACTATTCAACAAGTAGTTACAGGACAGATCCCAGAGTTTGTCATGGGCTACCATATGATCCTCTGAGATTTTCCTTCTACCTGCTCCAGGATATAGGAGGCTAGAAGGCTTAAATATTTTTTTTATCATCACAATTGACTTTTTTCCTTCTCTCTTCATGAAAAATAACATATATACAAAAAGAAAAGCAATACATTTCAAAGCACAGCACCACAATTAGTTGTAGAACATATTTCAGAGTTTGACGTGGGTTACAATTCCACAATTTTGAGATTTTACTTCTAGCTGCTCTAAGATACTGGAGACTAAAAGAGGTATCAGTTTAGTGATTCAGCAATCATATTCATTTATTAAATCCTATTTTCACTGTATAACTCCACCATCACCTTTGATCTTTTCATCCCTTCCATGGGCTTTGGCTATTCTAACTTTTTCATGTTGGAAGGGTCTATCACTAATATGGGGTAGGGAGACAGAACTATCTGATGTTCTGGAAAGGTCAGGCCCTCTAGGATTCATGACTTATCTGGACCAGGGACCATTCTGGAGGTTGTAGGTTTCTGGAAAGTTACTCTAGTGCATGGAACCCTTGTGGAATCTTATATATTGCCCTAGGTTTTCTTTAGCATTGGCTGGAATGGTCCTAATTAGGGGTTGGCACATTATGATAGGTAGCAAGGTGTAATTGAAGCTTGCATAAGAGCAACCTCCAGAGTAGCCTCTCGACTCTATTTGAACTCTCTCTGCCACTGATACTTTATTAGGTACACTTCTTTTCCCCGTTTTGGTCAGGATGGAATTGCCCAATGCTTTTTGTGACTTGGTCTCAGAAATCACACACATCACTTCCACCTCTTCTGCTTCCCTACAAGCGAGTCTCTAAGAACAATCCACACTCAGAGGGAGGGGAACTAATTTCCACTTCTTGAAGGAAGCATCTAAGAATCTGTGCACATATTTTAAACCACCACAAGAGGTAACATAATGAAACTTTTGGCACAAAATAAGTGTTCAGTAAGCGAAGGCAAGTATTTGAAGCCTTAAATAGTAAGTACTGTGTTCTACTCCACATCCTCAGCCAAGGCTCAGTGCTTGGCACGTATCACCCTTCTTATATGATGAGCTCAAATGTATTAAACAGTGACCCTAAATTTATTGCTTCCCTTGTATTAGGTGCTATGCTAAGCATTTTTGATGGAATAGCTCATTTAGTCTTCACAATAACTCTGGGAAATGGGTAATAATAAAATTATCCCCATTTTATAGATGGAGTACCAAAGCATAGAGAAGTTATGCAATTTGTTGAATGTTAACATATTAAAGGACATAATAGAACCAGGAATTGGTCTCATGTCATCAACCCCAGGATGCATGCTTTTAACCACCATGCTTTGGACCTTTCCACAAATCAAAGTCTCTCCATTTCTAGACCTTCATCTACTTAGATCTTCCGGTGTAGGCTCTGGATCTCCACGCTATCACTTTTGCCCTTACCAGAACCTAATTCTTTTTATTTGCTCCGTACGTAACGATAGTGACTTCCTATTTCATGGGCTTGTTGTAAGAGTTCAACAATTAAATGGAATAATAAATATGAAAGTACTTTGTAGACTATTAAGCAGGGATCAAAAATTCTGTTGCCAACAGTGACCAAGGAGATAACAGTATTTAATGAAGTGGGCTGGCCAAGTAAAATTCAGTTGTAGGAGAAGATGATTGGGAGAACTCTTGCCCCAAAGAAAAGCATTAAATTTTTAAAACATTTAAACTCTACTCAACTAAAGTTAATTTACCCAAGAGCCATGTTAGGCCTGTAGTCTTCCAGTTTGCAACCCCCTGCTCCTAAGCATTATTCAAATGTAGAGGTTTATTATTTTTGCATCATCATTTTATATTTTTCCTTGGTCTAAAATTATTCATGTGAAGTACTCCTGCCTCCTCAACTTATTTGCCCTGGAATGTTTGGGAGTAGGAGCAATGATAATTGAGCTGTGAAGTTCGTATTTTTAGGACTTTTCTTACAGATCTGGACTGCCATAAAAATTCCCAGACACAGTTTTTCACAATGTGAAGGACAGGAATTTCTCCCTCACACTCTTCTTTTTTTTCACTCCTTTTTATCAGACATCCCACAGCCTATCTACTTTCATCTCTCCTGCACCTTAAATTTCTCCTTGAAACTTTGACATTTGAAAGTCCTGTGGTTAAATAAAAGTTTGATAACCACCAAACTAGGTGATTGTAAAGCCTGTTTCCTGCTCTAAAGTTTTATGATTACATGAGTCTTCCTTCCCCATGGCTCCCCATCTATACAGAAGTTAGTGGCCCCATCCAATCAATTTGTCCTCAATAATTGCTCTCTTGTGTCTCCCTTTCTTGTCCTTTAGCCACTGTCCTCATTCTATACTTGATAAGGACTGGAATTGTAATATTGTAGCAGTCCCTTAACAGGGTTCACATCTCCAGTCACTCTCACGTCCAAATTATCTTGCATACAATGGTCACATAAATCTTCAAGAATATCCTCTTTGCTTATGCCACTCTATCGTTAAAAAAAAAAGAAGAAAAAAGAGAAGAATAAGAACCTTTCGATTGGCTTTGTAGCAGTCCTCAAACAATGTCCCACAGAACTTAGTAGATAACAGTAGATAGTTTTTGGAGGACACAGTCTTAAAAGTTGGGTGGTTTTCTTTACTAATTGGATTTCCTAAAGATTTTGGTATGCTAATGTGTAACGTGAATCTTCGAAAGGTAGAGATATTGTAATCTAAGAGATTTGCTCTCTCCAGGTTGTTATGGACAATCACAGGTTTCAAGTAGTGCAATGCTTTGGGGTTCCCTACTTGGAAGCTATTTCTCATCACTATGATACTTCTGGCTTGGTGACGAGTCCCTGCTCACTCTATTTAGCACAAGAAAATCCAAAAAGTCATTCCTCAGTAGGCTGTTGCTCTATCTTTCCTCTACTGCCCAACGTCTTACATACCCCAAATCACTATTCCAGAATGCTGAGGTGTATGTGTGTGCATGTACACGTAAACATGGCTTTCTTTGCTGAAGGGCTAGATAATGTCAAAAGGGCATTGCACCACAGGATGAATATGATAAAGTCAAGTCCTGAATGTATAACTTCCTTAGGGTCCAAAAATGTGTGGATGTGGATGTGGGGGTTGTAGAGTGGAGTGGTGACTAAGAAGTCTAGTGCTTCATAAAGAGCGTCCATAGTTTCTAACCTGACCTCCCAGCCCTGATTTTGCCCAGAAAACTTTATCTTCCGAACTTCCCCATTGAAACTCCATTCATATTCTACCCACTGGGTCATTCCTGGACCCACAGTGACTCCTTGCATTAAGACATTCCCCCCACGTCCAAGTCACTAAGCTCAGAGTAACATCCTGGGGTTTTTGTTGGGATAATTAGTAATTTTCTCTAATAATCTCAGAGCTGCAGGATAGTACAGGGGAAGGGGTCTAGGCGCTCCAGTTCTTAGAACATTGTCCCAGTGGGCATGTACTCTCCCGGGCAGATCTTGTTGGAGTTCTCTGTAAAGATACACCATAAAAAAACCAACCAGCCAACCAAACAAAAGCTATCAGATCTGTTAGAGCAAGCCATAGCCTGCCCTAAAGTTACCTTAATTCTCAGGGAAAGGACAATCCCTCAAACCCTTATGAAAAGGAAAGTATTTTGCTAATTGCTTTGTAATTTGCAGCATAATTTTTCTTCCTTTCAAGGTGGTACATCTGATTATTATGCAGGGTAATATTACATTCTGAGTTGCTGCTTTTAGCTCGTGTCTCTTTGGGCCCGAAGGGGAAAGAAAGAAGCCACATCCTCCTAAGACTGTTTCCTTAGTGATAGTTGGAAAGTTGGAAAGATGCTCTATATAGTCTTTTAGCTGAAAAATGTTTAGTATTGCCTTTGGTAGCTAGAAAATGTTTATTATAATTCTTCACTCACATAGCTTTGATTCATATAAAGCCTAAAGGCCTCTGCTGGAATAGCTTTCTATTGATCTAATCTCAAAAGTTTATTCTCTGTTCTTAGTTACATTAACTAGATCTTCTCAGCTTTACTTGCAGGAAATGAGAATACAGCCTAAGCAGGATGGAACAGCACTAGCACCAGAAACATCATATGGACTAATAAATCAGCACCTTCTTGCCTTGAAGGCCAAAGATCTGAGCCTGGGTGGTCAGCAAAGAGGAGAGGACATTTCTTTTTGTCCTTGGGCTAAAAAGCCTGAGTCCCCTTTCTTACTTTGAGCTGGTCTTGGAAAGATCCTCCAGTTCCTTATGTGTGCTTTCACAATAAAACTCATCTTCTCACCAAGAGACATGTTTCTCTGCTTAGTGCAGGATCAGGTGGGCCCAACTATTGGAAACAGTGCTGGGTTTTTTCACTATTATTAGTCATAGAACACTTGAAGAACCATTCAGGTAGGGAGAGTTAGTCAGTCCCTATGCTGAGCACTGGAAATGGAAACATGAATAAAGGCGTGTTTCCTGCTCTGAAAGCTGGCATTAAAGGGCATTTATTCATTTATTTGTTCATATGTCAATTACATTTTGAGCACCTAACATGTGCCCGGTACACGTTGGGTATTAGGGAGTGTCTTAAACTGGGATTCCCTGGAAATAGACTCTGAGACTGAGAATTGTGAATTTTGTGCAGAAGATTGATTGCAGAGTATTCTTGGGAGATACACCAGAAAGAATGTGAGGAAGGCCAGTTTGAGCAGGGAGAGACGCTACCCTTCAATAAGGTAAAAACTGAGCCTCTCATGAGCGCTGAAGCTGAGACAAGTCTTTATAATTGTCCCAAAGAGGACAGGAGGCCAGACCTTTGTGTTTCTACATCAGCCAGACATTGGTGGCCCCTCACTGGTGTCCTGGCCTTCCTAGAGGGTGTGTAATCCTGGGCAACATCCTCCTTTGAAGCCTAAGGCAATGTTACCTGAGAGGCAAGGCTTTGAACCTCTGCGATCAATATCCCCAGTAGTGGGAGATGGAAAGAAATCTACTCACGAGAACAAGAGTATCTACTATGTAATAGGAACCAGAATCCTTTCATGGCTGAGGTAGCTGTGCAGGTTTGAAGGGATTATGCCCTGGAAAAGTCACAGTTTAATGTGGAGGCAGCCATTTCTTTTAATCTCTATTCAGTACTTTAGGTTGGAGACTTAATTAGATTATCTCCATGAAGATGTGACTCGCCCACTTGTAGGTGCTAATTAGAGGGAGATATGACTCCACCCATTCCAGATGGGTCATGATTAGTTTACTGGAATCTTTTAAAAGAGGAAGCATTTTGCGAGAAAGCTTCAGAATGACAAGAACCATGAGAGCCCACACAGCCAGAGACCTTTAGGAGATGAAGAAGGAAAATGTCCCCAGGGGAGTTTCATGAAAGAAGAAGTCTGGAGAGAAAGTTAGCAGACACTGCCATGTTCGCCATGTGCCTTTCCAGTTGAGAGAGAAACCCTGAACTTCATCAGCCTTTCTTGAGTGAAGGTAGCCTCTCGTTGGTGCCTTAGATTGGACATTTCTATAGACTTGCTTTAATTGGGACATTTTCATGGCCTTAGAGTTGTAAACTTGCAACTTAAAAAATTCCCCCTATTAAAAGCCATTCCATTCCTGGTATATCGCATTCCGGCAGCTAGCAAATTAGAACAGGGGCTAGCAGTTTAGTTGAATAGACATGGTGGCAAAGAGGCAATCATAGCTGAGTGTGGTAGGAACGTGAGGATACATAGCAAGAGCAGCCAGCCCCGTCTGAGGGTCCTGAGAAGGATTCCCCGAGAAGGCAATGTCAAAAATCAGAAAGTATGGAGGAATTAGGCAGGTGAAGGGCATGAGTATGGCAGTAATTAGGGAGTGAGAGCCCTCCTAGAAAAGGGAACGGCACATGCCAAGGGCAGGAAATGTGAGAACCTGGCTCAGGGACACCTTCAGTGACAGGAAAGGCTGGTGTGGAAAGTGCAGTAGAAGAAGTGATGTGAGAGGAAGCAAGAGAGCTGAGCAAGGGCCTGGAACTGCAGGAGGAACCTGGAGGGCAGAGGGGCGATATCAGAGGTTGAAGATTTTGTCCGGATGACAATCAGCCTTTCCCACAGGAAGTTACAGGATAGAATGTGTGGTTCCGGCTGTAGTGTGGAGAAAGAAGTCAAGGTAAAAGAGCAACACTGGAGTTTCATGCAGGGGGCTAGTTTATTAATTACAGGTGAGAAATGAGAGGTACTTAAAATGGAGGCACCAGGTGGGATGGTGAGAAATGGATGGATTTGAAAGCTATTAAGGAGGCAGAAAGCATACGACTTGACTGAGTATGGATCATTAGGAAGAAAGAGGAGTCAACCTCAGGTTTGTCTCTGAGCCTGAATAGGTTGACAGGGGTGTGAAGGATGGATCTAAGAGAGCGCCAGACTGAAACAAGGGAGCCAATTAAAGCCATGATTAATGACATTTTTTTTTGTACAGGGGTCCATTCGGAAAAGAAATAAAATGTTTACTTACACACTACATTCATTTCATTCAAATGAAAATAACATCATAGAATTCTATGAAAATAATATGTATGTTCTTACAGCTTAAATTTCCTGTTTGCACAAGAATGTCAACGACAAAATTGGCCCTGTTCTCAGCCACTAAAGCATTAATATCCAGGCCCAGTTCAGATGAAGCAACAGGGAGGTTCTCCTTGGTGATTTGTTTTAGACAAAGTACGTTCTGGACTTTGTTCTTTTCTTCTTGAGGCAACCCTGCAAAGTAGGAATAACCACACCCCCAATTTACAGACAGAAAGACCCAGGGCTCAGGGAAGTGAAATGATTTTGCTTCCCAACTGGTGAAGTTGAGTTCAGAATCAATGCAGCATTTCCTGAGGTAGAGCCAGGCACCTGATAAACATTAAATCAATGTGTCCTTCCTTCTTCCTCCATCCATCAGGGTTTCTCTCTGTAATATAGAGTATTATCATAATACTAGAGTATTATCATACCTGCTTAGAAGCAGAGAAGCTGAGGAAAGGTTAGAAAGGATGCTGTCAATTTCCCCTGGGGGTGCTGGCTACCTAAGCATTTCTGCTACCTGATTTGTATTCAGGCCACCTCTGGGACCCCTACCCATGCTTTTTGGGCATGCACAGTTCTATGTTAAGAATAACTTTGAGTACAGTCTAATTTTTAATTTAAAATGAGGTTGTTCTAAATTTTATCCCACAAACTTATGAGTGCAAAAAAAAAAAGTCACAATGCATGTAGAATATCCTAAGGGAGCCACAGAACAACCTCTGGAAATAATAAACAAGTTCAACAAGGTCACAAGATATAAAATCGATATCCAAAAATCAATTGTAATTTTATATACTAGCAACAAACAACCTGAAAATGAAATTTAGAAAACAATGACATCTATAATGGCACCAAAAAGGATAAACTACCTAGAAATAAATTTAACAAAATGTGCAGTACTTCTACACTGAAAACTGCAAAACGTTGC
>PVIY010019802.1:0-45215 GCA_004026745.1 Myrmecophaga tridactyla
CCAAGATAAAGGGCTCAGCCTATTGAACTTGTTGTTCTCACTGCTTGTGAGAATATCAGGAATTCCCCGGATAGCAAAGTTGAATATTTCCACCTTTCTCCCTAAGCACCTAAGGGGACTTGGCAAATCCTTTTTTATTCTCTGCTCAAATTACTCTGGGATATATAGGGGGAATCACACTAACCTGGACAAACCAACAAGATTTCATGCCCTATTCAAAATTCCATGTAATTATGGTGTTCCAGTAAACTGACCATAGAAGTTAAATTAGACAATGTACTACCAAAAATATAAATTTTGTAACAAATAAACATTTTTCTGTTTGGTCTCTCACAGAGGTTGAAATTTGAAAATATGGGCCATTTTATCCTTTACCCAGTATTCTGATTTACCTTAGTCCTATCCAGAACAGCTTCATTCATATCTCTGGGGGAAGTCTGATCATTTTTTCAGTTTTTTAAACAGTTTCTGAATGGGGTAATGCTGACTTTCATAGCTTTAGTGCTCTAACTCTGAGTCTCAGTTATATAAATACCGGAAGTTTCAGGGAATGATCAGGTTATATACAAATAGCTCAGTATCTTAGACTTTAGAAATGTCAGTTACAACTGCTGAATATATGTGACTGCTGTGAGAGATTACGATAGGCCCCAGCCTGATAACCCATGACTTTAATTCTCTTGAATTTATATATCATAGTTAGTCCATATGAGTGAGTCATGATAGTATTTGCCTTTTTTGTTTCTGACATTTCATTCAACATACTGTCCTTAAGTTCATTCACCTAGTTGATTGTCTCACAACTTCATTCCTTCTTGTAGCCATTCAGTAGTCCATCGTATGTAAACACCACAATTTCCTTCCATTCCTCAGTCATTTTCCCTTAGGCCACCTCCATGCATTGTGAATCAGAAACACTGCCACCATAAAAACCAGATGTCCATTCGCATCCCTATTCTCAATTCCTCCAGGTATATACCTAGCAATGGGGTTGCAGGATCATACAGCAATCCCATCCCTAGCCTCCTTTGGAATCACCAAACTGCCCTCTGGAGAACATGCACCTCTCAGCTTCCTTATCAACAGTGAATAGGTACATCTTTTTCTCTACCTTTTATCTAGCACTTGTTTCTCTCTGCTCATTTTTAAACAATTTTGTTCTTGTATTTTACAAGCCAAACTAAGTTAAATAGACATGTCTTCACCGTCATAATCTATCTGAAAGCATTTCCTTTTCTTCCACAAAGAATCCATACCCCTCCTCCATGTACCTGCTTGTTGACAATTTGTTTTGGCATAATGCCTTTGTTACATTCACTGGAAGCATATTACAATGTTACTGTTGACTACAGACCCTAGCTTGCACTGATGGTATTTTTTCCTGTATGCCATCCATTTTCAACACCTTGCGATGTTGACATTCATTTGTTCTTCCTCATGCAAAAACATTTTTATATTGGTACATTTAATCACCATCATTGTTCACTCTAGGCATTCTGAAGTTATACCATCTCAGTCTTTATCCTCTGTCTTTCCTTCTGGTATCATACTGTTAGGTTTTTAAACGGTAGCCGACTGAAAAATCAGAGGAACTGAGTCCGAGTTTAAAAAAGTTTATTGTCCTGGGGTGAGGTTCCCGGGTCTGGGTGCTCAGGGTGTGGGGCTGAGCAAGTCGCGGCCGGTGGAGCTAGATATAGGCTAGCTAGTGGGGGTGCTGACGATGCCTGCGGGGCCTCCTGTGGTAGGTTAGAAGTTTCACGTGCTTTAGGGCCGGGGGCATAGCTACAGGCCTTGGCCGGGGTGGGTGGGGCATAACTATGGGCCGTGTGCAGTGGGCATAGCTATGGGCTGTGTGCATTGAGGGTCCTTTGTTTGTCAGGGCAGGTCCCGATTGGCTGAGTTCGAACAGCTGTATGCCCAGGTGTTCACGGATTTTAGTTCGGGTTGGGGCCTTCCAGCCAGAGGCTACCGGGCCTGGCCTTACATTCCAGCCTTTTTGATACAATAGGGCATCGTAGTCTTTCTGGCTACTTCCTGCGGAGTGGGGGCGTCGTTGGGTAGGGGGTTTTAGCTGGCCGGTGCTTCGACTGGAAGGGGGGGTATAGGGGTGTAGCAGCATCTGATTGACTGTCACCCAAGAGAGTTCCTTGAGACATTCTTGTAGGAACCTTAAAACAAAAGAAGTGAGCATTAACAGTAGGCAGATAACTAAAAATGGGGTGAGTATTGGGGTTAGCCACGTCAGAACAGCGGGGTTCCACCAGGAGGATGACTGGACAACAGCCTGCTTTCCTTTAAGGTCTTTTTGCAGTTTCGTCAGGAGGCTGAGGTTCTCCTCTACTAAGCCACTTTCGTTGATGTAGTAACAGCATTGTTCCTGCAGAAATAAACAAGTGCTGCCTTTTTCAGCTGTTAAAAGGTCAAGTGCTCTTCGGCTTTGTAGAGTTACCTGCACCAAGGAGGTGAATTGCCTTTGAAGGGAGGCGAGGGATGCCTGTGAGGCACCAATGGCTGCATTCAGTTTGTCCTCAAGGTCTGCTATGGCCATCAAGCTATGGCCTAACGTGCCCCCTCCTACACCTGTAGCAGCAGTTGCAGAAGCAAGAGACAATCCTACAAGTACAGGTAAAAAAATTGCCCGCCTGCTATGAGGATCAGGGAGAAGAGACAACAGCTCAGCTTCCCCATAGAGGTTTAACTGGGGAACTAGAGTTGCTGGGATGCAGGGTAGGGAGAGGAGGAGTTTATGGTTTTTGTAAGGGTCCCGTTGCACCAGAAGAAGTGTGTTTCCGCATGGAGTGTTTTTTCCACCGTCATAGTTGTGTTACATGTGAAGTTTGATTGTGCTGCAACATAACAAATGCTGAAGCTAGAAGAGTGGCTTTTGAGCAGAGGGAATTGAAAGGAGTGAAATTGCTAGTCTTGCACATTTTGCATGCTGGTATTAAGGGCGTCTGGTAACAGGGCAGCTGCCCAGAGAGGCTTTTCAAATGAAGCAGGTAGAGGCATGAAAAATGTGAGTGGCATTGAGTGTGCTTGTAATTAAGCGCAAAAAATTTTTCCAGGTAAAGGGGTTTCGGGGTTTTGCAGATTGCAAGATTTGTTGGACCTGGGTTTCACCTTGCTGGATTATATCTTTGATTTCCAGCAGAGTGTCTACTGGCTCGGCGGTTATAGGACAATAGCTTCAAACTATGAGCCATTTTCCCTGTGGGTGGGACCACCTGAGATTTTTATAGACCACTGCTGCTTCACCTTTTCCCATCTGGGATCCCATGGGTCTGCTATTCTTAATTCCATGGATCGGTTGGGTTGGCAGGTTAGTGAGCAATCCGGGTTTTGCAGCAGTACGGGCTCCCTGTACTGGTTATTCCGGTAGCATTTGTTACCTGTCTGGGGTTAGGTTATTTTGCAGGAATAGTAAGGACACCCTCCATGTGTTTCTGGCCACAAGTGGCAGTGGCCCTGTTGCTGCTTATAAAGGAAGCATAGTGCAGGTGCATCTTTTGTTCCTGGATCGAGGTTGCTTTAACCCTGATTAATGATAATGGAAATAGGCTTTTGACACCCTTCTACTGGACAAGTAGCTTGGGCAATAATTTGAGAGTGTTCTGCAGATCCTGCAACCCAAATTTCTTTTATGATGAATTTCCAGGTATACACCGGTGTGTCAGGTTGGTGGGTTTAGGGATGGTGAAGAGGAGAAGAGTGAGGAGAAGAATTGTGTGGGAGCCCATGATGGCGTGTGAGGTGAATTCAGGTGGGGGATAGCGCAGTGGCCTTCCACCGGTCTGATGAGGTCGGTGGGCAAAGCTTAAGACGAGACAGATGGATCCACGTGCTATGTCCCAAGAGTTTTGCTGCTGTAGGGGTGGTTAGTACGACTATATATGGGCCTGACCACCGAGGTTGTAAAGATTGTGGCTTTAATTCCTGGAGTAGGACGCTGTCACCTGGCCGTAAAGTTTTGCTGGGCAGGCATGTAGAATTACCTGTTATAACTGGTAGTGCCTGGTCCGCATGCTCCCGGAGCAGCTCCCTTAATAGGGAGAGATAAGGTAGGTACATTGCTAGAGGAGGTGGATCAGTAGGGAGGTTGGGGGGAAGAAATGGCCTACCGTACAGGAGTTCAAATGGGCTGAGGACTGTGGGCTCCCGCGGGGCAGCACGAATGCTAGTTAGCGCCAAGGGAAGAAGTTCAGGCCAGGAAAGTTTTATCTCAACTGCTAGTTTGGTTAGGATGATCCCGTGTGCCCACTCTACCTTTCCCGACGATTGTGGATGGTAGGGGATGTGGAGCTTCCACACAATCCCCAGCGACCGTGTTACCTGCTGAATGATGCAAGAGATGAAAGCCGGCCCATTGTCAGACTGGATTTTGTTGGGTAGACCGAACTGTGGAATAATTTCCTGGAGTAGAAGGGAAGCGGCTGTTTCTGCAGTCTCCTTGGCAGTGGGGAAGGATTTGATCCAACCTGAGAAGGTATCCACAAAGGTTAAGAGGTAGCGGAATTTTTTGTGAGTGGGCATGTGGGTGAAGTCTAGCTGCCAGTCTTGCCCAGGGAGGTGGCCCCATAACTGATGAGTGGGAGCCCTGGTCGGAGGGCACCTTGGGATGTAGTTTTAGAGCAGGTAAGACAGGTCTTGTGTGCCCTCCTAATGGCCTGTAGTAGAAGGGGGGAGAAGAAGAGCGGATAGAGAAAGCAGTGAAGTGCCTTTGGCCCGATGTGCAGGGACTGGTGGATTTCAGTAATGAGAGGTAGTAGTTGGAGCTGAGGGATAGCAATTTTTCCCTGGAGGAGGATCCACCCTTCCTGTGATATAGTGCCTCCCCTTTTTAATAGGTTTTCTTTCTTTCTTTTTTTTTTTTCAGATTCAGTGTAGTGCAGTTGTGTTTTTGTTTGTAGGAAGAGTATAGTAGAAGGTTGGGAGGGTAAGGTAGTAAGAGACTTGGCTACTGCATCAGCTTTAGCATTACCCCTTGATACTGGGGAGGTTTGTGCCTGATGTCCTCAGCAATGAATAATTGCCACTGCTGCTGGGAGTTGCAGCGCTGCAAGCAAATCTGAGATTTGGCTAGCATTTGTTATGGGAGATCCTCTTGTGGTGAGAAAGCCTCGTTCTTTCAATATAGCTGAGGGACAGTGTGCAATAAGGAAGGCATACTTTGAATCTGTGTAAATGTTTACCTTTTTCCCTTTTGAGAGGGTAAGGGCATGGGTGACTGCAGTCAGTTCTGCTTTCTGTGAGGTATATCCTATGGGGAGTCTTTTGGCATCTATTATTGCAGAGTCCGGAACAACAGCATAGGCAGCTATTCATTGTCCCTTGGCTGTGATGTTGGCACTGCCATCTATATACAAGATAAGGTCCGGATGGGGCAGAGGCTGATCTGAAATATGTGTACATGGTTTGGCTAGACTATCTAACACTTCTACACAGGAGTGGGTAGGAGGGGATGCCATAGGCATGTCCGGGAAGAGGGTAGCTGGGTTAAGTCGTGGTGAGGTTAAAAGGCTGATGGCTGGGTGTTCTATGAAGAGGAGGTGAAATGTTTGGATGCGTGAGGGTCCTAGGTGTTCTAAGGATTTGTGTGTAAGCAGATCAGCTAGCCAATGAGGTGAGAAGACAGAGATTGGTTGTCCAAGGGTGAGTTTAAGTGCCTCTTTGGTAAGGTCTGCAGCTGCCTCAAGTGCAAGTAGACACGGTTGCCATCCCCTAACTGTGGTGTCTAGTTGTTTGGACAAGTAGGCTACAGGTTGGTGCTTTGGTCCTAGGGGCTGTGCTAAGACCCCAATAGCTAGTCCCTGTTTTTCAGTTGTAAAGAGGTGAAAGGGGCATTGGGGGTTTGGTAGAGACAACGGTGGAGCCGCCTTTAATGCCGCAACCAGAAAGCTGAATGCTTTCCGGACAATGGTTGGTTGAGAGAGCGGCCCAGTCGGCATCTCCCTTGCTGCGGCATAAAGGGGCTTGGCTAGGAGCACAAAGTTGGGGACCCATTGGTGGAAGAATCCCACGAATCCAAGGAAGGATAGGATTTCATTAGCCATGGTGGGTGGTTGCAGAGCCATAATGGCTTCACGGCGGTTGACAGTGATTTGCTTGGTGGTAGGAGTTATTGTTAGTCCTAGGTAAGAGACTGAGGCTTGGCTTATTTGGGCTTTAGCAGGAGAAACCCGATACCCTTTTTCACCTAAAAAGTTTAGGAGGGTAGCCGTTTGTTGCTGAGAGTGGGATAGGGAGGTGCTACAGACAAGGAGATCATCCACATATTGCAAGAGAGCACTCGGTAGAAGTTTGCAGCTGAGTAAATCAGCTGCAAGAGCCTGTCCAAAAATATGGAGGCTGTCCCTGAATCCCTGGGGGTGGACTGTCCAAGTGAGTTGCTGGGACAGGTTAGTGTGGGGATCTGTCCAGGTAAATGCAAATAGAAAAAGTGAGTCCGGGTGTAACGAAATGGTGAAGAAGGCATCTTTGAGGTTTAGGACCATGAAGTGAGTAGTTTGGGGAGGAATCTGTGACAGTAGGGTGTAGGGATTAGGAACAATGGGGTGGAGGGGGATCACAGCTTCGTTAATGAGGCGGAGGTCTTGGACTAGATGGTAGTCCTCATTTGGTTTCTTTACCGGTAAAATGGGCGTGTTGCACGGAGAGTTGAATGGGATAAGAAGTTTGCGCTCCAATAGGCAGTCAATGATAGGTTTTAGTCCTAACCAGTGAGCTTTGGAGATTGGGAACTGGGGTCGTGATGGAAAACAGGAAGACTGTTTGAGTTTAATAATAACGAGCATGATGTGTGGCCACTATAGGTTTTGAAATGTCCCAGACCTCAGGGTCAACTATGTCTGGTGGGAGCGGTGGAGAGAGAGCCTTTTCCAGGATGAGGGCTGCTAAGAAGAGCCCCACCCCCGGGGAGGGGGAAGGAGGGCTAAATTGGACTGAGGCTCCCAAGTTTTGGAGAATGTCTCACCCTAGTAATGGAGTTGGGCATGAGGGCAAAATGAGGAAGGAGTGAGAAAAGGGGGTTTGGTCGAGGCTGCACGACAGTGGCGGCGTTTGCCGCGGTTGGCAGGTTTTGCCATCAATGCCAACCACTGAGACCTGGGAGGGGCTGCTAAAACCAGAATGAGAAGGCAAAACTGAATAAGTGGCCCCCGTGTCCACCAAAAAGGAAATGGACTTACCCGCCACCTGTAGCGTTACCCTGGGCTCGGCGAGGGTGATAGGGGTCGCTGAGTCCGGGCTGCATCAGTCGTCCATCAGGCTGAGGAGTTCCAGTGCTGGTGCCTCATCCAGTTGGCCAGCTGGCACTCCGCATTGAGGTGCCAAGGGTGAGCCAGTTTGCCGGTTTGGGCAGTCGCTGTGCCAGTGCCTGTGCCGCTTGCACTCTGGGCACAGCTTGGTGGGTGGCCTGGGTTGTGGACACTGGCGGGACCAGTGTCCCTCTTGGCCGCATTTAAAACACTCTCCCAGTGGAGTGCTCCTTGCCATTTTCGGTGAACCCCTTCTTCCTGGTTGCTGAAGCTTTGCCGGCCTCAGGGCTGCTACTAGGGCCTGGGCTTGTAAATTTACTTTTTGGTGGAGGTGGGCCTGCCAGGTGGCTTCGTCCATGTCCTCCTGGCTATTAAAGACTTTAAAGGCCATGGTCACCAGGTCACTGATGGGGGGTTGAAGGCCATTTTCGGCCTTTTAAAATTTCTTTTTAATGTCTGGGGCAGACTGGGTTATAAAGTGGGTGGCTAGGACCGAGGCTCCGATTTGAGGTTCAGGGTCTAGCCTAGTGTGCTGAATCAGAGCTTCAGTAAGATGATTTAGAAAAACTGCAGGGTTTTCTGAAGCTTCTTTGGTAACTTCCCAGAGTTTATTATAATTAACAACTCTGTGGGCTGCCTTTTCTAATCCTACTAATATACACTCAACCATTCGGTCCTGGCACTTGCGGCCAGCCCCTCCCACCTGATAATCCCAGTTTGGTTCTTCCATGGGAACTGTGGTCTTACCAACCAGTATGTCAGGATTGGACAGGTGTGATTGATCTGCAAGCTCCTGGGAGGCAGCTATGATATGATTGCGCTCATCAGGGGTGAGAGTAGAGAACAGGATTACATAAACATCATGCCAGGTAAGGTCGTAAGCCTGGGTTAGTTGGCGGAATTCTTTAATATACACCATAGGATTTGCAGAGTAGGACCCCAGGCATTTTTCGATAGCCACCAGATCAGAGAGAGGGAAAGGAACATGAACGCGGACCACGCCCTAGGTTTCCCGCGACTTCACGAAGGGGACAGAGAAGTGCAGATGATGAAGCCGGGGCAGAAGGTAGCGCTGGAGGGTTATGTGATAGAGAACACAGGGATGTGGAAGATGGCGCCAGAGGGTCATGTGATAGAGAAGAGCATGGCTTCGGAGGGTCACGTGATAGAGAACAACAGGGCTTCGCAGGGTCATGTGATTGGGGAGGCGCTCGGACCACGCTTTCAGCTTCCATGACTTTGCATGAGGAATTAAGGGGCATGGAGGGTGGCACCTGAGTAGAAGGTGGCATTGGAGGGTCGTGTGACCGGGTGTGCGAACTGACTGGAGAGGCGAGAGATTCTGGGGTGTAGGGAGGGGGAGGGGGTTAGCAGGATGGGCTGGCAGAGAGGCCAGCTCTTCTTGCTCGTCAGAGAATGCAGAAGCCGAGGGTGGTGGAGGAGTAAGGGAAAGGGCAGGTGAGGGTTCCTTCACTACAAGGAGAACTTGAGCGGTATTGCAAGTAGCACATATATCGGGCCAGGATCTCAGATGCCAGAAAGCCTGGACGTATGGGACCTCCGAGTGTTTGCAGGTCTGTTGACAGAAAATGTCCAGATCAGAGAGGACTTTGAAATCTAAGGTGCCTTCGGGAGGCCAGGCTGACCCGTTTGGGAGGTGATACTGGGGTCAGGCTACAGTAGACAGGAAGATAAGCTGTTTCGTTTTTATGGATATGTTTAATTTAGCCTGATTGTGGATTAAACATCTGAGCAGGGTTTTTGGGTCCGTGCGAGACTCCTGGTTGCCCATAATTTAAGTCAAGTCTGGAAATAGCAGACCAAGTTGCAGCATCCCGAGGTGTGGCCAGACTATTGGAATGGGGTCCTCCTGGGGGACTGGCAGGGAGGAGTGAGAGTGAGGACGTCTCCACACCCCACGTCCCTGGAAATGGCAGGAGACCAAGAGGCCTTCCAGGCGTCCCTGGAGGATGACTCGGTCAGAGAGGGGCTCTTGATGCAGCTGTGATTATGGACAGGTCCCCCCAGATGGCAGGGACAAGACCGAGGTATGGGCAAGGGATGACTCACCGACTCGGAAGGCACAGGTCAGTAAAATTCCGCTTGGAGAACAGGCCAGCCAATGGACGGTGGAGGGGTCCCAGGTCCGTCCAGCAAGGAGGAGTCAGTTCCCCTGGGAGGGGATGTGAAACTCCTCCCGGGTTTCGGCACCAAACGGTAGCCAACTGAAAAATCAGAGGAACTGAGTCCGAGTTTAAAAAAGTTTATTGTCCCGGGGTGAGGTTCCCGGGTCCGGGTGCTCAGGGTTCGGGCCGGGGGAGTCACGCCCCCCCTGGGGGCGGCAGAGCTATATATAGGCTAGCTAGTGGGGGTGCTGTCGATGCCTATGGGGCCTCCTGTGGTAGGTTAGAAGTTTCACGTGCTTTAGGGTTGCAGGCATAGCTACGGGCCTTGGCCGGGGGGCATAACTATGGGCTGTGTGCAGTGGGCATAGCTACGGGCTGTGTGCAGTGAGGGTCCTTTGTTTGTCAGGGCAGGTCCTGTTTGGCTGAGTTTGAACAGCTGTATGCCCGGATGTTCACGGGTTTTAGTTTGGGTGGGGGCCTTCCAGCCAGAGGCTACCGGGCCAGGCCTTACACATACTTGCCCCCAGCCCTTCTCCTTCAATCATATATATATTCAGCTTCATTCAGTGTACTTGTATTATTTTGCTAGAATCAGGTATTATTGTACTATCCATTTCTGAATTCGTATGATCAGTCCTGTTTCAAATCTATATTCCTTTAGCACCAAATGCCCAATCTCAACCCTCTTTCTATCTCCTGATAACCTGTATTCTTAACTTTAACTCTTAAAGTTCACTCACTAATACAGTTCATATTAGTGAAACTATATAGTATTTGTCCTTTTGTTTCTGGCTAATTTCACTTGGCATAATGTCCTCAAGGTTCATCTATGTTGTTACATGCTTCATGATTTTATTCTGTTTTATGGCTGCATAGTATTCCATGTATGTATATACTACACCTTGTTTAGCCATTCATCCATTGATGGATATTTGGATTGTATCCAACTTTTGGCAATTGTAAAGAATGTTGCTATAAACATCAGTGTGCAAATGTCCGTTTGTGTCCTTGCTTTTGATTCCTCTGAATATATACCTAGTAATGGGATTGTTGGGTCATACAGTAATTCTATACTTAGCTTCCTGAGAAACTGTCAAATTGCCTTCCAGAGTGGTTGTACCATTTTACATTCTCACCAACACTAGATAAGTGTGCATCTTTCTCTACATCCTCTCCAGCACTTGCTGTTTTCTGTTTCTTTGATAATGGCCATTCTAGTGGTTGCCAGATGATATCTCATTGTGATATTGATTTGCATTTCCCTAATAGCTAGTGACGTTGAGCATCTTTTCATGTGCATTTTAGCCATGTGTATTTCCTCTTCTTAGAAAGTGTCCATGTCTTTTACTTATTTATTAATTGGTTTCTTGCCTTTTTGTTATTGAGTTGAAGAATCTCTTTATATATTCTGAATACTAAAATCCTTATATGATATGTGGTTTCCAAATTCTTTCCCACTGCATAGGCTGTCTTTTTACTTTCCTGACAAAGTTCTTTGATGCACATAAGTGCCTAATTTTGAGGAGTTCCCATTTATCTATTTTTTTCATTGCTTGTGCTTTGGGTGTAAGGTCTAGGAGACCATCTCCTATTACAAGATTTAGAAGATATTTCCCTATGTTTTTTTCCAAAAGTTTTATGGTCTTAGCTCTAATGTTCAGGTCTTTGGTCCATTTTGAGTTAATTTCTGTATAGGGTGTGAGATATGGATCCTCTTTCATTTTTTTGTATATGGATATCCAGTTCTCCAAGCACCACTTATCAAAGAGGCTGCTCTGTCCTAGGTGGGTTGGCTTGACCACCTTATTAAAGATCAGTTGTCTATAGATGAGAGGACCTATTTCTGAGTAGTCAATTTGATTCTATTAGTAAGTATTTCTATCTTTATGCCAGTACCATGCTCTGTTGACCACTGTAGCTTTATAATATGCTTTAAAGTCAGGCAGTGTGAGACCCCCTACTCATTTTTTTCTTAAGCTATTTTTCAGCTATACAGGGCACCCTGCCCTTCCAAATAAATTTTGTTATTGACTTTTCAATTTCTGCAAAGCTGTTGGGATTTTAATTCGTGTTGCATTGAATCTATAAATCAATTTGGGTAGCATTGAGATCTTAACTATATTTATTCTTCCAATTTATGATCATGGTATGCCCTTCCATTTATTCAGGCCTTTCATGATTTCTTTTAGCAATTTTTTGAAGTTTTCTGTGTATAGGTCTTTTGTATCCATAGTTATATTCATTCCAAAATATTTTATTCTTTCGGTTGCTATTGTAAATGGAATTTTATTCTTGATTTCCTCCTCAGATTGCTCACCACTAGTGTATAGAAACACTACTGATTCTTGGGTATTGAACTTGTACCTTGCCACTTTGCTGTACTTATTTATTAGCTCTAGTAGATTTTTTTTGTAGATTTTCAGGATTTTTGACATTCAATATCATATAATCTATAAACAGTGAGAGTTTTACTTCTTCCTTTTCAATTTGGATGCCTTTTATTTATTTTTCTTGTCTAATTGCTCTGGCTAGAAGGTCCAGCACAATGTTGAATAACAATAGTGACAGTGGGCAGCCTTGTCTTGTTCCTGATCTTAGAGGGAAAGCTTTCAGTTTTGCCCAATGAGGATGATGTTAGCTGCGGGTTTTTCATACAGTCCTCTTATCATGTTGAGGAAGGTCCTTTCTATTACTATCCTTTAAAATGTTTTCATCAAGAAAGGAGGATGAATTTTGTCAAATGCCTTTTCTGCGTCTGTCCTGGTCAGCTTCATGTGTCAACTTGACTATTTGTCTGGTTGGGCAAGTGCTGGGCCTGTCTGTTGCAATGAGGACATTTCATAGAATTAGATCACAATCACGTCAGCTGCATCCACAGTTGATTCCATTTTTAATCAGCCAAGGGGAGTGTCTTCTGCAATGGATGATGCTCAATCTAATCACTGGAAGCCGTTTAAGGAGGATTCAGAAGAAACAGGGTCTCTTCCTGCTTCAGCTGGTGAGCCTCTCCTGTGGAGTTCATCCAGACCCTCCATTGGAATCATCGGCTTCACAGCCTACCCTGTGAATTTTGGACTCTGCGTTCCCGTGGTCACATGAGACACTTTTATAAATTTTATGTTTGTGAGTGTTCCCTGTTGGTTCTGGTTCTCTAGAGAACCCTAACTAATACAACATCCATCAAGATGATCATGTAGTTTTTCCACTTTGATTTGTTGATCTGGTGTATTACATTTATTGATTTTCTTGTGTTGAACCAGCCTTGCATACCTGGAATAAATCCCACTTGGTCATGGTATATAACTATTTTAGTGTGCTGCTGGATTCAAGTATTTTGTTGAGGATTTTTGCATCTCTATTCCTTAAAGAGATTGGCCTATAATTTTTCTTTCTTGTAGTATCTTTGTCTGGCTTTGGCATTAGGGTGATGTTGGCTTCATAGAATGAGTTAGGCAGCTTTCCCTCCTCTTCAAGTTTTTTGAAGAGTTTGAGCAGGATTGGTACTAATTCTTTCTTTTTAAAAAAAATATTTTTATTGAGAAACCTTCACACACACACATTCTATACAATGGCTCAAAATATCATCACATAGTTGTGTATTCATCACCATGGTCATTCTCCAGAACATTTGCATCACTCCAGAAAATGAAAAAAAAAAGAAAAAAAATCTTATGCATACCATACACCCTTTCATTGACCACTAGTATTTCCATCTACCGACCACTAGTATTTCCATCTACCAACTTATTTTACCCTTAGTCCCCCATTATTTATTTATTCATTTGTTATTCATATTTTTTTACTTATCTGTCCATACCCTGGATATAAGGAGCATCAGACACAAGGTTTTCACAATCACACAGTCACATTGTAAATGTTATATCTTTGTGCAATCATCTTTAGAAATCTAGGCTACTGGAACACAACTCCACAGTTTCAGGTCTTTCCCTCCAGCCACTCCAGTACACCACAAAGTAAAAAGGAATATCTATATAGTGCATAAGAATAACCTCCAGGATCACCTCTTGACTGAAATCTCTCAGCCACTGAAACTTTATTTTTTCTCATTTCTCTCTTCCCCCTTTTGGTCAAGAAGGCCATCAATCCCATGATGTCAGGTCCTGACAAATCCCAGGATTCTCTCCCATGGTGCCAGGGAGAGTTACACCCCTGGGAGTCACATCCCATGTATGGGGAGAGGGCAGTAAGTTCACCTGCCAAGTTGGCTTAGACAGAGAGGCCACATCTGAGCTACAAAAGAGGTTCTCTGGGGGTGACTCTTAGGTATATAAGTAGGCTTAGCTTCTCCTTTGCAGGAATAAATTTCATAGGGACAAATCCCCAAGATCGAGGGCTCAGCCTTTTGATTTGGTTTTTACCTCTGCTTGCAGAATATCAGGAATTCTCCAAATGGGAAAGTTAAATACTTCCTCCATTTTCTCCAGTCCCTCCAAGGGAGCTTTGCAAATACTTCTTTATTCACTGCCCAAATAATTCTGGGATATATCAGGCTATCACACTAACCTGGACAAACCAACAAGATCTCATGTCCTATTCAGGATTCCATGTACTTATGGTGTTCAACTAAACTAACCATAGAAGTTAAATTAGGTTAGTGCACTACCCAAAGTATAAATTTTCACCAAACAAATTTCTCTCCCTTTGATCTCACACAGAAATTGAAGTTTTAAAATATGGATGATATCACTTTTTATCCTGTTTTCTAATTTACCTTAGTCCTATCCTGATCATCTTCATTCGTACCTCTAGTTGAAGTCTGATTCCTTTTTCAATAATTTAAACAGTTTCTGTATAGGATACTTCTGACTTCCATAGCTTCAGAACTCTAACTCTGAGTTTCAGGTGTCATATAAATACCTGAAGTTTCTGGGAACAACCAGGTTATATATAAACAGCTCAGCCTCTTAGAATTCAGAAATAAAAGTTACAACCTCTGAATATATGTCACTGCTGTAAGAACTTAGAATCTAGTACCCTTTAATATAGGTCCCATCCTGATAAACCATGTTCTCAACTTCAGTTCACCAAGTTTTTATATTATAGTTAGTCCATATGAGTGGGGAATGATAGTATTTGTTTTTTGTTTCTGACATTTCATTCAACGTACTGTCCTTAAGGCTCATTCACCTAGCTGCATGCCTCACAACTTCATTCTTTCTTGTGGCCTCTCAGTCATCCATTGTGTGTAAACATCATAGGTTCCCCTTCCATTCCTCAGTCTTTGTACCCTTAAGCCACCCCTATTCATTGTGGATTGTGAACAATGCCACCATAAACACTTGTCTGAAAATATTTTAATATCTCCCTTATTTTATTTATTTATTTTTTTGGCATGGGCAGGCACCAGGAATCAAACCCAGGTCTTGGGCATAGCAGACGAGAACTCTACCTGCTGAGCCACCATGGCCCTACCCCTCATTTTTGAGGGGCGATTTTCCTGGGAATAGAATTCTTGGTTGGAAGTTTTTCTCTTTTAGAATCTTAAATATATCATGCCACTACCTTCTTACCTCCATGGTTTCTGCTGAGAAATCCACACATAGTCTTACTGGGCTTTCCTTGTATGTGATGGATTGCTTTTCTCTTGCTGCTTTCAAAATTTTCTCTTTGTCCTTGACATCTGACAATCTGATTGGAAGTGTCTTGGAGTATGTCTATTTGGATTTATTCTGTTTGGGGTACACTGTGCTTCTTGGATCTGTAAAATTAAGTCTTTCACAACAGATGGGAAATTTTCAGTGATTATTTTCTCCACTAATCTTTCCCCTTTTCTTCTGGGACACCCACAATATGCATATTTGTGTGCTTTGTGTTGTCATTCAATTCCCTGAGACCCTTCTCATATTTTTTATTCTTTTTCTTATATTTTATTTTGTGTGTCAGATTTCTGATGTCCAGTCCTCTAGCTCACTAATCCTTTCTTCTGCCTCTTCAAATCTATTTTTGTAGGTTTCCATCATTCTTCATCTCTTCGGTTGTGACTTTCATTCCCATATGTTCTGTGATTTGTTTTTGCATACTTTCAAGTTCTTATTTTTGTTCCCCCAGTGTCTTCTTTATATCCTCCCTCAACTTGTTGATTTGATTTTGATGAGATTGTCTATGTCTGTTCAAACATTTTGAATTATTTCTTTCAACTCCTGTATTTCATTTAAAGTGGTGTTTTGTTCCTTTGATTGGGCATATCTTCACTTTTCCTAGTGACGAATTAGTTTTTGCTGGCATCTAGGCATTTGATTTCCTTAATTAGTTTATTCTGGATGTTGTTTTCACTCTTTTACCTAGGATTTTCTTGCTGGATAGCTTTGTTCTCTATCTGTTCTTGGAAATTCAGTTCAACTTATTCTAGACCTCTAGCATAGGCTCTTTTTAAAAAATATTTTATTGATAAATTTTAACATCCAAACATTCTTTTAAAAATATTTTTATTAATCAAACAACATTAAAACACACATTCTTAACATACAATCATTCCATATATGGTATACAATCAATGGCTCACAATATCATCACATAGTTGTGTATTCATCACCATGATCATTTTTTTGAACACTTCCATCACTCCAGAAAAAAAAGTAAAAAAGAAAAAAGAAAAAAAAAGACCTCATTCTCACCTCCAAGCATGGCTGTTCTAGATGGGGGTAACTTAGGCCTGCCCCCTTGGCTGCCGAGGGGATGCTGGAGGATCTAGAAATTCCTGTCCCTCAGCAGGACCTCCAGGATCTTCAGCCACCATATTTCTGGATCATGGTCTGCAGTATCTCCCATTTGATCTCTGAGTCCTAATGTCCACTGTCATCTTTTCATAATTGATCAGCTGATCCACCCCTCAGTCATTGGACTGTGGCCATCATAGGCCACAAGGAGATTTCTGAGGCTTGGATGCAGTCTCCTGAGGGTAGTGGAGTAGGTGGGCCCTTTTATCCCATTCCTGATCCTTCTGGGGAGAGGAAAAACTGGAAACAGGGGCATGAAAGGAGACCCTATATGACTTTTTTTCTTTTCTTTTTAACACAAATTCACCCATTTCTGGCTAGAGATGTTTTGAATCATGGAGACTCTACTGGTCTTTCAGTTCCTTCAGCTTTCTGATGGTGGCTTTTACTGCGATTGCAGAGGTGATGGTGTCGATCCAGGAGCCACCAGTCAATCTTTTCATGCAGGGACCACAGCTTGTCTCTTCATTTTGGTTTTGACCACAGAAGGAGCAAGGGTACTTGGCCTGCTGGCCCATCTCAATTTCCATCACCATGTTCCTGCCACAGTGGATCCTGTGTTTACCAATGGTCCCTACCTCCTGGGTATGTGTAGCTGTGTTGCCCCAAACTAGCCCAGAGTGCCGAGAGGATCCCATGTGACTTTTGCCCTGGTTAAATTATGACTCAAATTCTTATAAGGAGCCCATTACTAAAAAAAAAAAAAAATGGTGCTAGGAGGGTGGAAGGTTTGTAGATCCAGTGGGAAAGCAAAGGTGTGCCTAGGTGCTGACAGGCAGTGCAATGGGCACTGCCCCCTCCTGCCCAGGGGTGTCCTGTAGGGGTGGGAATGGGACAGGGCCCAGTGCTCAGTGCTAGGAGGGCAAGAGCAAGAGGAAGTGCAGAAACCAGCCCTGGCAGGCAGGATATACCAGACATGGAGCTTAACCTGGGGACAGGAAGATGAGTGACAAATGGGCTGTCTCAATTGGTGACTCCCAGGGACTGTCCCCAAGGCAGGTACATACCTTCCCCCTTCCTGTAGCCTGACTGGGAACCAGGATCTGATGGTCTATCTGGTGCCACAAAGGGCATGTGAACCAGACTGGGCTTTTTAAACTGCAGGTCTAAGAAGCCCCTTAGCTGAAACTGAGAAATAGCCAAGGGTCTCCGGCTGTGCCGCATAAACCTGACCTGCCTACCCGCGCTTCAGAGGCTTTCAGCCTCTTCTTAAGGCACTCTTTCTCCCCCACTCCCTCTCTCCTCCAGTCTCAATGTGCTCTAACTCGCCTGACATTTTTATGTTTGTGCTTGCATTTTCTATCGGTCCTGTTAGGCGTGGTCTTACCAACCTAACCCTGTTGCATGGTAGTCAAGTAAAAGTTCATTCCAGGGGTTCAAACTCCACCCTCTGCACAACTTTGTCTTAGAAGCCCTTCTTTCAGGCAGAATTGCAGCTTCCTCCTAGGTTCCCACTGGCACTTTACACATGCCTCTGTGATGTCCCTTCTCCCACCAGGTGTTTTTGTGCCTGTATCCTAGGGATCACTTCACTCACCTTGTATTCCTGGATTCTCGAATACATCCATGGGTGCTATGAAGCTGTTGGTGGTTCCTGCCTAGGACCCTTCCTTTATGGCTGACCACACATCCAGCGCTTCTGAAGCCTGGTATCAGACACCAGGGCTGGTTGACAATGCCCTTTGGGCTCTTGGTACCACAGATCCCCACTCTTTTCCCTCTATATCTGGGTCCTGAGCACCCATCCTCACTTGCCCTCACAGCTTGCCCACTCGGATGTTATGCTACAAATGAATTTCCACAAGGGTTGCTTTAAGCTTATGGATTATAGATATGAAATTCAGCCAGGACTTGCTCTAATGCAAGAATAATGCTAGTGGCCTGTGCCCAGGTATAGTTACCTCAGACTCAGGTAGTTTATCACTGATAGTAACATATAGCATGGAAAAAGCAAGAAGCCATCACTGTTGGGTTGGGCCATGACAGTCAAGCCCTGCTGGGCAGGGAAAGTAGAGAGAAAGTGCAGCCTCTTTTCTGCCTCAAGACTTACAAGGAGAGACTCCCACAACCCCAGCCTTCAGTGTTTACCCCGTGAAGGCTTTGGCTGCAGAGCTGTCCCTCAGAATGGAGGAGAAGTTCTGTGACCCATTGGAAAGAACTAAAGGGGCAGGAGAGCTGCTGGGAAATCCACTGTTCTTTTCAGCATGACACCATGGCCTCTTGAGGTCTGCTACTCTTGGTGGGCCCAGTGCCTGCAATGAAATGCAACACAGCTCTTCTGACTTTTCACTGGCTGCCTGATGACCAGCTGCTGCTGAGGGTCTCCTCCTGTACCACTGGCCAGGGAACCCGCACTGTCATTTCAGCTCTGCTCCTCCAGAAAGGAAGGGATGGGGTTCCCTTGAACATCCCCATGCTCTGTGAACTCCAATCGCCGTCCTCTATTTGGAAGAGCTGCTTGGACTTTGTACCTGAGGTGCTAGGGGCAACCGTTTGCACCCTGCTGGGGGCGGCCAGCTGACACCTGTGGATGAAGCCCTTGCCACAGTGGCTGCAGGAGAATGGCTTTTACCGAGGGTACAGGTGCCAGTATTAACTGAAGCCACTCTTCAGGCAGATGGCCTCCTTGCAGTGGGGGCAACTGAATGGCTTCTCACCTCTGTGCAGGCGAGCTCCTGGAGCCTGAAGTGGTAGGTGAAGGCTATTCTGCACTCAGCACATAAGGACCTGTTCCGGTGGTGCATGCACTGGTGGGCCTTCAGGGTGCCCTGCAGGTGGGAGTCTGGGCTCTTCCAAGAAGATCCTTTACCTGGGAAGTTGTCTCGCAGCCAGGGCTGGGACCAGTGCTATAGATCAGGGCTCTCTGGTAGCAGCCTACCTGAGTGCTAGCATCTTCTGTTACCAGCAACCTTGCATGCTGATGACAATTGCTCCTTGAGGTAGCTTTGTCATCACCCCCGGAAGACACCTCATCTCTTTCCTCTGTCAGAAGTCCAGGCCAGTCCTGGCTTTTTGAGGGATATGTAAATAACACTTGTTGTTTCTTGTAGACTCAGCTTGGCAGCCTGGAATTACAAAAAAAGGAAAGAAAAAGAAAAGATCTAGTTCCTGAGTCATTATGTTTGTCTGCCTACAGCAGGACTGTGGGATGGGCTAATAGCAGCTGGCAAACACTCTGAGAATTGGGTTCTCCTCCAGCCCTCCTGCAGAGACATTTTCACTTGGCTGTGTTCCTTTCGTCTCTAATATAATCCAACTGCTAAAATCTGGTTGAAACTAGACACACAACACAGGGTACAGACCATTCCAAGACAACAGGAGGAGCCTGAGAGTGTTACAGCTGTGTCATCCTTATCCAAGATGGGAGCTGGGAAGAAATCCATCAGAAAGGCCCAGAAGTCTCATAGTTAAGAACACAGGCCCTGGGGTCAGAGTGGGACAAATCCTGGCACCTTCACTTGCTGACCATGTGATGGACAGTCAATGGATCTTGCAGCCCCAGGTTTTTCTTCCATAACATGGGGGTCGTTGGAGATCAAATGCAATCATTTGCATAGATAAACCTGCACAATGCCTCGCATGTGAGAAGGGCTTAATAAACATTAGCAATTGTTAATACCATTCACTAATTCAGCTGATTCTCTGGAGCACCAGAAGGTGCCAGGCCTTGCTTTAGGCAACACAGTCTGTTGTGAAGCTCACCTGCGACAAGGATGAGGGTGTGTGGGGTGGGGTGGGGTGGGGTGGGGTGGGAGGGCCGGACATTTCCTGTGAAGGCCTCAGGTGAAAAGAGCCTGGCTTGTGTAAGTGACCCAAAGTGGGCCAGCATGGCTGCAGCACGGAGGGTGAGGGGAGAGTGGCGGAGGCAGGCCCCACCCCTCTTTTTTTTTTTTTTTTAATTTTTTTACAGATAAATCATCACATACATGCATTCTATACATGATGTATAATCACTGGTTCACAGTGTCATCACATAACCGTGTATTCATCACCATGATCATTTTTTAGAACATTTGCATCATTCATGATAAAGAAATAAAATGAAAAAAGAAAAACTGCATACATACCATACTCCCATTCATCCTTTTCATTGATCGCTAGTATTTTCATCTACCCAATTTATTCTGCCCTTTGTCCCCACTATTATTTATTTATTTTTTATCCATACCTTTGCATTCATCTGTCTATACCCTAGATAAAAGAAGCATCAGACACAAGGTTTTCACAATCACACAGTCACATTGTGAAAGTTATATCTTTGTACAATCGTCTTCAAGAATCAAGGCTACTGGAACACAGTTCAACAGTTTCAGGTACTTTCCTCCAGCCACTCCAATACATCATAAACTAAAAAGGGATATCTATACAATGCATAAGAATAACCTCCAGGATAACCTCTCGACTCTGAAATCTCTCAGCCACTGAAACTCCATTTTGCCTCATTTCTCTCTTCCCTCTTTTGGTTAGAAAGGCTTTCCCAATCCCTTGATGGATCCTGGCTAATACTGGGATTTTTGTCCCACGTTGCCAGGGAGATTTACATCCTGGGGACTCATATCCATTGTAGGAGGGAGGGCAGTGAGTTCACCTGCAGATACGGCTTAGCTTAGCGAGAGAGGCCACACCTGGGCAATGAAAGAGATTCTCAACAGGTGACTCATAGGCACAACCATCAGTAGGCTTAGCTTCTCCTTTGTAGGAATAAGTTTCATAGGGGCAAATCCCCAAGATCAGGGCTCAGCCTATTGATTTGGTTGTCCCCACTGCTTATGAGAATATCAGAAATTCTTCAAATTTCTTTCTTTCTCCCTAGTCCCCCAAGGGGACTTGGTAAATACTTCTTTATTCACTGCCCAAATTACTCTGGGATATATTGGGGCATCACACTAACCTGGGCAAACCAATGAAATCTCATGCCATATTCAAGATTCCATGTACTCATGGTGTTCAACTAAACTGACCATAGAAGTTAAATTAGGTAATGTACTACCTGAAGTACAAATTTTGTACCAAATAAAGGTCTCTCCATTTGGTCCCACACAGAAGTTGAGGTTTTATAATATGGACCATATCATCCTTTACCCTGTATTCTGATTTACCTTAGTCCTATCCAGATTAGCTTCATTCACATCTCTACTCAAACTCTGATTGGCCCTGTGCCTCTTGACTGTAAGGAAAAGGATTATTTTATTCTAGGTGTGGTGTGAATAAAATGAAGAGTTTGAGTAGGAGGGATGTGGTTTAAAAAGACTCTCCAGGTGGCTGTGTACAGAACAGTAATAGAGGGTGGAGCAGGAGTGAGAGGTGAGATTATAGGTGGCTTCTAGAGCAGCAGGTAAGAGCCTGTGGGGATGGGGATGGCTGAACCATGGTAGCCGGTGACAGTAGTGGGGCTCAGCATCCCCTCTGGGACTCTGATGTACAAAGTGCCAGGAAGCAGAAGCATCCAGGGTGGCTCCAAGGCTTCTATTTCAAGCAACTGTGTGGATGTGGATGTTGGCTGTGCATGCTGAGATGAGAAGGATGAAGAGAAAGCATTTTGTTTCATTTGGGAGCGTGGCAGAAATTGAGAATTCAGTCTTGAACATGTCAAGTGTGAGAGGCAGTCATGAAAAGAGGTTATGTGGGTGAGTGCAGAGATGAGTTGGTGAAAGTGTACCATGTGAGAGGTGCCAGCTCTAGGGGCCATGTAAAATGATGGAGTTGGGGAAGTGGGCTTAGCAAAGGGGAAAGAGGAGAGGTCCCAGGCTAAGCCCTGATGGTGCCAAATTTGGGGACTTTTTTTTGAAGAGCAGAATATTGACATAGAGGTGGGAGTGGGGTGAGCAGAAAAGCAAGTGAGACCCCAGGAGGTGGGAGTAGGAAAACTTCCCAGAAGAAGGAGAGCCCATATCCAACCACATGGTTGCCTCCAGGACTCCTGTCTGACCTTCCTTCTAAAGTAACCAAAATACCCTGAATGAAGCACCAAAACCAAACCTGACGTGTTAGCAAGGAATAACCAGAAGCTAAAAATTAGATGAAAGGAGGATCTCTGCTCTAGTCCAGCTAGCTGCTGGAATGTGATATACCAGAAACAGAATGGCTTTTAAAAGGGGGAATTTATTAAGTTGCAAGTTTACAGTTCTAAGTCTGTAAAAATGTCCCAATTAAAGCAAAGCTATAGAAATGTTCAATTTAAGGCACCAACAAGAGGTTACCTTCACTCAAGAAAGACTGATGAAGTTCAGGGTTTCTCTCTCTACTGGAAAGGCACATGGTGAACATGGCAATGCCTGCTATCCTTCTCTCCAGGCTTCTTGTTTCTAGAAGCTCCCCCGGGGGTGTATTCCTTCATCAACTCCAAAGGTTTCTGGCTGTGTGGGCTCTCATGGTTCTTGTGGCTCTCTCATGGCTCTCAAGCTTTTCCCAAAATGCTTCTTATTTTAAAGAATTCCAGTAAACTATCAAGACCCATGTGGAATGGGTGGAGTCACATCTCCCTCTAATCAAAGATTAATACCCACAATTGTGTGAGTCACATCTCTGTGGAGATAATCTAATCAAGGTTTCAACCTACAGTGCTGAGTAGGGGTTAAATGAAATGGCTGCCTCCACAAAATTGATCAGGATTGAAACATGCCTTTTTCTAGAGGATATAATATTTTCAAACCAGCACAATCCCAAAGACAGCAAAGCCATGCTGTTGCATGAATAGTCTTTGCCAAGCCCGGTACGCTTGAACTTTAACACACAGAATAGGAGACAAAATCCAGGATTAGCCCATGATGGGGAGTCTAAATGGATACTGAAATCTCAAAATAAAATTATCCCACAGACCTGGGTAGCCACCCCTGACTTTTTACACTTGGTTCCAGTCCTGTTATCTTTGGTATAGGATCAGTACATGCTGAATTCAGGAGAAAAGCCAGTTGGTGGGGAGTGACTGGCTCGCCTGGGATGAGGGCCAAGGCTATTGGCTTTTGCCTGTTCAGCAGGCTTTCCAGTGTTGCTTCCCTGAACAGAGGGTGAAAATGTCAGGCTTAGGCCAGGTGGTCCTATTTAATCTGGAGATTTCCATCTCAGTAATAGATTGGAAAGAATGGAACATGTGGATATTTTCCTCTGAAGGAGGAAAGCATAGGACTACCCATAGAGGGAAGCAGGAGGAGGGACAGAGAGGGATGCTGGCCGAGTTTGCATGGCTGAGACTGCTGCCCCTCCATCCTGTGTGATCCAACATGCCAATCAAGCTGACTTTTTTGCTTAATCTTATTCAAAGTGGGTTTCTGAGTATTGTAATAAAAAAAAGGTTCTGAATGACACAGGCATGGAATTATACCAGGGCCCAAACTCTTCTGATGACAATAGTTTATGTACTTTTACCCTCTGTTTCAGGCAATGGAAAGAATGTAGAGGTAGCAGTTACAAGGTGTATTAGCTAGGGTTCTCTACAGAATCAGAGTCAGTAGGAAATATCTGTAGATATAAAATTTATAAAAGTGTCTCATGTAACTGTGGGAATGTAGAGTCCAATATCCATAGGGCAAGCTGTGAAGCTGACGACTCTGATGAAGGGTCTGGATGAAATCCACAGGAGAGGCTCACCAGGCAAAGCAGGAAGAGAAATGGTTTCTTCTGAATCCTCCTTAAAAGCCTTTCAGGGATTAGATTAAACATCACTCATTGCAGAAGACACTCCCCTTGGCTGATCACAAATGCAATCAGCTGTGGATGCAGCTGACATGATCATGATTTAATTCTATGAAATGTCCTCATAGCAACAGACAGGCCAGCACTTGACCAAACAGACAAAAGGGCACCACCACCTGGCCAAGTTGACACATGAACCTGATCATGACAGTCCACCCCTTGTCAAATTCGCAGCTATACACATCACCTTAAACCATACTTAATCTCTAAATAGAAAACAATAAAAGACACAGTTTTTTCCTCACCTAACAGTACTCAGCTTTCCCATATACAACTGGAAACACATAAATCTCCCCAGAATAGGGTGCAAATCCTTGGGTAATATTCACTCATAAATTTCATGTCTTACAACTTAAATACTATAACATGAACAAAAGAGCATTACAATCCTTGTTTCTGTAACTGATCATATGATTGTAGTTCATATTTATCATTACCTTCTCCCACTACCCATTCCATGCTACCTTTACCCTCAGCAAGCACTTCAGCTGGCCACGGTTCTTTGCCTGGTAGTGTGACCTAAACCTTCATTCTTGAACTTTCAGAGCCATTGGTAGTCCTGTCTGGATTGGGTTGTTGCAGTTTTCCATTGATTTTAATCACAGGGCATGGTAGTACTAAAAGACACCTTAGGGGATTTCCTATATTCCAGGAAAACTCTTCTTTACCTCCATCATGTAGTTGCAATCCTATTTTCCCCTGATAGGCAGGGTCAATAACTGCAGCCAGTAAAGTAACCCCCTTCTTGGTTTGTTGATCTAGGGGCATGAGTAGCTCAAAGTGGCCAGCTGGCAGCCTTAGAATCATTGTTGTTTCTCCTGGTGGAAGCTCTCCCCCTTCTGGAACTAAAACCTGTAGACCAGCAGAGCTCGAGGTCACAGGGATAGGAAGCAAAAATTTTCCTAATGGAAATGGATCGCTATGGGTAATAGTGAGTGGTGCCACTCCCATTTCCACCCCTTGGTTCTTGAACCTATGGATCCTGGCTATGGGAGAAACAGCACCATACAGTGGAAACTGATTCAGAGCATACATAGCCGCCTGGAGAACATTACCCCAGCCCTTCAAGGTATTGCCACCTGATTGGCACTGTAATTGAGTTTTCAAAAGGCCATTCCACTGTTCTATTAATCTAGCTGCCTTGGGATGATGAGGAACATGGTAAGATCAGAGAACTCCATGAGCATGTGTCCATTTCCGCACTTCATTTTCTGTGAAGTGTGTTCCTTGATCAGAAGCAATGCTGTGTGGAATACCATGATGGTGGATAAGGTATTCTGTAAGTCCACAATGATAGTTTTGGCAGAAGCTTTGCATGCAGGGAAAGCAAACCCATATCCAGATTATGTGCCTATTCCAGTTAGAACAAATCGCTGCCCCTTCCATGAAGGGAGTGGTCCAATGTAATTGACCTGCTACCATGTAGCTGGCTGATCACCTCGGGGAATGGTGCCATATTGGGGGCTAAGTGTGGGTCTCTGCTGCTGACAGATTGGGCACTCAGCAGTGGCTGTAGTCAGGTCAGCCTTGGTGAGTGGAAGTCCATGTTGCTGAGCCCATGCATAACCTCCATCCCTACCACCATGACCACTTTGTTCATGAGCCCATGGGGCAATGATAGGAGTTGCTGGGGAAAGAGGCTGACTGGTATCCACAGAACGGGGCATCTTATTCACTTGATTATTAAAATCTTCCTCTGCTGAAGTCACCCTCTGGTATACATTCACATGGGGCACAAATATGTTCATGTTTTTAGCCCACTCAGAAAGGTCTATCCACATACCTCTTCCCCAGACCTCTTTGTCACCAATTTCCAATTATGGTCTTTCCAAACCTGTGACCATCCAGCCAAGCTATTAGCAACAGCCCATAAGTCAGAATACAAACACACCTCTGGTCAATTCTCCTTCCAAGCAAAATGAACAACCAGGTGCACTGCTCTAAGTTCTGCCCACTGGGAAGAATTCCCCTCATCACTGTCCTTCAGGAACATCCAAGAAAGGTTGTAGTGTTGCAGCTTCCACTTTCGGGTGGTACCTGCATATTGTGCAGAACCATCTGTAAACCAGGCCCGAGCTTCCTCTTCCTCAATTCAGTGTAAGGAACTCTCCAAGAGGCCATAACTCTGGTCTGAGAAAGAGAAGGTAATGTGGCAGGAGTGGGGGCCTGTTCTAGTTTGCTAGCTAACGGAATGCAGTATACCAGAAATGGAATGGCTTTTAAAAAGAGGAATTTAATAAGTTGCTAGTTTACAGATCTAAGGCTGAGAAAATGTCCCAATTAAACAAGCCTATGGAAATGTCCAATCTAAGGCATCCAGGGAAATATACCTTCATTAAAGAAGGCCGATGAAGTTCAGGGTTTCTCTCTCAAGTGGAAAGGGACACAGTGAACACAGTCAGAGTTTCTCTCTCATCTAGAAAGGCACATGGTGAACATGGTCAGGGTTCCTCTCTCATCTGGAAGGACACATGGTAGCACGGTGTCATCTGCTAGCTTCTTCTCTTGGCTTCCTGTTTCATGAAGCTCCCCAGGAGACATTTTCCTTCTTCATCTCCAAAGGTCACTGACTGGTGGACTCTGCTTCTCATGGCTATGTTGTTCTGCTCTGCTCTCTGAATCTCCTATTCTCCAAAATGTTTCCTCTTTTATAGGGCTCCAATAAACCAATCAAGACCCGCCCAAATGGGTGGAGACATGGAGACATGGAGATATAACCTAATCCAGCTTAACAGCCATTCTTGACTAAATCACATCATCCAGGGAGATGGTCTAATTACAGTTTCAAACATGCAGTATTGAATAGGGATTATTCTACTTTTATGAAATGCAATTTTGATTAAAATATGGCTTTTCTAGGGGGCATACATCCTTTTAAACCAGCACAGAGCCATAGGAATTTGGATTATTTCCTTATGTAACTGTGCCTTCACACCTGCTCAGGCCCTATCTCATATATACCATTTCCATTTTATTATGGAGTGCTGCTGCACATATCCAATTTTATGGCTCGATGTTCAGATAACACCCAGCTCATGATAGGCAGTTCAGGTCTCATGGCAACTTGGTGGTCCATGGTTAAGCATTCAGTCTCTACTAAGGCCCAGTAGCAGACCAAAAGCTGCTTCTCAAAAGGAGAGTAGTTATCTGTAGCAGATAGTAAGGCTTTGCTCCAAAATCCTAAGGGTCTGCATTGTGATTCTTCTATAGCAGCCTACCAAAGTCTCCAGACAGCATCTCTATTTGCCACTGACACTTTCAGCACCATTGGATCTGCTGGATCATATAGCCCAAGTGGCAGAGCAGCTTGCATAGCAGACTGGACCTGTTGCAGAGCCTCCTCTTTGTCAAGTCCCTACTCAAAACAAACAACTTTTGTGGTCACTTGATAAATGGGCCAGAGTAGCACACCCAAATGAGGAATATGTTGTCACTAAAATCCAAAGAGACCAACTAGGCATTGTGCCTCTTTTTTTGGTGTAGAAGGGGCCAGATGAAGCAACTTATCCTTCACATTAGAAGGGATATCTCGACATGTCCCACAACATTGGACACCTAGAAGTTTCACTGAGGTGGAAGGCCCCTGTATTTTTGTTGGATTTATCTCCCATCTTCTGAGATGCAAATGCCTTACCAATAAGTCTAGAGTTGTTGCTACTTCTTGCTCACTAGGTTCAATCAACATGATATCATCAATATAATGGACCAGTGTGATGTCTTGTGGGAGGCAGAAACGATCAAGGCAATGTGGCTATCATAATAGACAACAGACTCAAAGCAGGGTCAAAATAATCTGACTCGCAGAGACTAGTGGCATTGGCTAATAAATCATGGGGTACCTAGAAATACAATTGATGGGGAGTCTACTAAATTCTTGTTTGAGCTGTATAAATAAAAGCGTTCTAGGTTAAATGAACAGAAGTCTAGCTTGAATTACAAAAACACAGTCATGGCCCCTTAATCAATTTCCAGACTTGAGACAGTTTACAAACGATTATGACATAGGGCTGGAGAGTTGATATACCCCTGAGGTAGGAGAGTGAAAGTATATTGTTGACCTTGCCAGCTGAAAGCAAACTGTGGTGGTCCTTACTAACAGCTATTGAGAAAAAAGCATTTGCCAGATCAATAGCTGCATACCAGGTACTAGGGATGCATTGATTTGCTCAAGCAATGATACCACATCTGGAACAGCAGCTGCAATTGGAGTTACCAACTGGTTGAGCTTACAATAATCCACTGTCATCCTCCAAGACCCATCTGTTTTCTGCACAGGCCAAATAGGAGAGTTGAATGGGGATGTGTTGGGAATCACCACTCCTGCCTCCTTCAAGTCCTTAAGAGTGGCAGTAATTTCTACAATCCCTCCAGGTATCCAATATTGCTTCTGATTTACTATTTTGCTAGGTAGGGGCAGTTCTATTGGCTTCCACTTGGCCTTTCCCACCAAAATAGCTCTCACTCCACGAGTTAGAGAGCCAATGTGGGGATTCTGCCAGTGGCTCAGTATGTCTATTCCAATTATGCATTCTGGAACTGGGGAAATAACTACAGAATGGGCTTGGGGGCCTACTGGATCCACTATGAGATGGACCTGAGCTAAAAGTCCATCGATCACCTGATGTCCATAAACCCCCAGTCTGACTGGTGGACTTGAGTGACAATTTGGCTCCCCTGGAATTGTCCCTTCTGAACCAGTATCTAATAATCCCTGAGATATCTGATCATTTTCTTTTCCCCAATGTGCAGTTACCCTGGTAAAAGTCCATCAGTCTCCATGGGGAAGGCTTGGAGGAAGATTAATAGTATAAATGTGTGGCAGTGAAACAGGGTCCTCTCCCAAAGGGACCTGGACTCCCCCTCATTCAAGGGGCTCTGGGTCTGTAAACTGTCTCAAGTCTGGAAATTGATTAAGGGGCCATGCCTGTGTTTTTGTAATTCAAGTTAGACTTCTGTTCACTTAACCTAGAACGCTTTTATTTATACAGCTCAAACAAGAATTTAGTAGACTGCCCATCAATTGTATTTCTAGGTACCCCATGATTTATTAGCCAATGCCACTAGTCTCTGCGAGTCAGATTATTTTGACCCTGCTTTGAGTCTGTTGTCTATTATGATAGCCACATCCACCCTGTCTTTGGTGATTAAGTGCTGCCACCTGGCTTCTGTCAACTCAGAATCGGATCATCCCCATTGTGTTTAAGGATTCCAGTTCAGTGACAGCAGTTCCCACAGTAATATCTGACCCACAGAGAAGTGCAACTACAGAGCTCTTCAGGGATGATGGTGCTAGTCTCACAAATTTATTTCTCACAGCTCTGATAAAAGGTGCATCCTCCAGACATTCCTGGGGTGTAAGAGCAGGCTTTGCATGATAAATCCACTCTAACATTCCAATCTCTCTAAGCTTTTGGATCCCCTCATCTACATTATACCAAGGCAGTTCTGGCATTTCAACCCCAGGCGATGTTGACCACCTTTTGATCCATGTTTCAGCCAACCATCCAAACAGTTATGCCTTTTCTAACTCCTCGAGCTATAATATTGAATGCAGAATTTCTGCTTAGTGGGCCCATATCAATAAATTCGGCTTGATCCAGCTTCATATTCCTCCCACCATTATCCCACACCCTTAAAATCTATTGCCATACACATGCCCTGATTTCTGTCTATATAAATTGAAAAAAATACAGTTCTTTTGGAGTATAACATACCTCACCTTTTGGGGCCTGTTGGGACTTTAGTTGCAGGTCTGAAAGAAATGAGGGGTGGTGATGGTGGGTCATGAAATGAATTAGAAGTATCTACCAAGCTATTTGCTTGAGGGCATTCATTTGCAGTTTCATCTGGTGAAACATGATTAATCACTCTAGGGCTAATCCTTTCAGGTGGAGATTGGGTGGTCAACTCCTCAGGGCAGGCTGGAGGTGGGGCTGCTATGTCCTCAGGGAAGACTACTACAGAGTTATCTGGGGAAGACTCAGCATGATCTAGGGTTGCAACCTCTCCACCGACATCATTATCAATCCACATGTCGCCCTCCCATTTTTCAGGGTCCCACTTCTTTCCAATGAATGCCCTCATTAAACGGCAGATACCAGGCAAGACTGAGATTTCAGTTTACATTGTAAAGTTGCTACTCTAACAATAAGATTCTGAATCTGATTTTCAGAGATCTCAAGTCTACGGCTACAGGAAATAAGATTTTCCTTCAGGACACTTATAGAAACGTTTACATATGTTAGATGGCACGTAAGCTTCTCGTCTGAAGCCTTAAGCCCATCCCTTTCACTCATTAATGTATACAGCGTATCTAACAACAACTAGTCAACGTCTCTATACCTCCTATTTCCACAAAACTCCATAAAGGTATCAAAAACATTATCCCCTAGAATCTGATTTTGTACAAGCAAAGCATTAGAAGAATCCAATGGCAATATTTTGACTATCTTTTTTGCCAACTCACCCCATAGATTGGCAGTATCATTCTGATTATGGGAATCAGAGTCTTTCATGCCTTTGAGTCCAGTCAGAGTAGAAAACCAACCATAAAATCCCATTTTTAAGATTATGTTTCTTAAAAATCACTCTGTATTAGCTAGGCTCTCTACAGAATCAGAATCAGCAGGAAATATCCCTAGACATAAAATTTATAAAAGTGTCTCACGTAACTGTGGGAGCATAAAGTCCAAAATCCATAGGGTAGGCTGTGAAGCTGACGACTCCAATGAAGGGTTTGGATGAAATCCACAGGAGAGGCTCGCCAGGCAAAGTAGGAAGAGAAACTGTCTCTTCTGAATCCTCCTTAATAGCCTTTCAGGGATTAGATTAAACATCACTCATCGCAGAAGACACTCCCCTTGGCTGATCACAAATGCAATCAGCTGTGGATGCAGTTGACATGATCATGATTTAATTCTACGAAATGTCCTCATTGCAACAGACAGGCCAGCACTTGCCCAACCAGAGAAACGGGCACCACCACCTGGCCAAGTTGACACATGAGCCTGACCATGATAGCAGGCAACCAGTCTGACTTCCATGCTAGGATTACCAGAGCTAAAGAACTTCCTTTCTGATCCTACTTCTCATCAGCTGAGCCAGTATCAACTTGGTCTTAGCTGGAAACAGGGATGGGCCAGGCCAAATTCCCAAGGGCAGGAAAAGAAAGGGAGATTAAAATTTTGAAGTCTACATAAAAACAAAACAAAACACACAAAATAAGAGATAATCTTATGGTTCTGATCTCTTCACACTCACCCCATGATGACTGTTCCATAGAGCTTGCTGCATCAAAATGTCCATCTGTTTAAAAGCTGCTTTCTGCTCCCAACAAGTTCTTCTCATCTCTTATGAATGAGTCAATACCCTGTCTGAGCTGGGATATGAAAGCTGGCTTTGAAAAAGTTGGGTCTGCACAGAGAGCTAACATGGCAAAAGTTCACTCCTTGAACTGAGTTGGATAGCAATCTATAGCTGCCAAATTCCCTTTAATCTACTATGGGATAAAGTCTGAGCATGGATGTCAGAAAGAGCCTCCTCCTCCGTGCCCTCTCCTAGTCTTAGTGCCTGCCTCCATACCCCTCTGCTCCTCCATCCCTCTCCACCCAGTAGTGCTTCTGTGAAAGCTCTGGCCCCTGTGCCACTGGGCATTACTCTTCCCAGCTCTGCTGTGTCCATACCCGAGTCCATCACGGCATTCATCATATTGTAGTATTATACATACATACAAAGCAAAATTAGTGCTTTGTTTTCCCAACTATGAACTTCTTGAGAACAGGGAATATGTGTTCTTTATGTCTGCATCTCTGGTATCTAGTACAAGGTCTAGTGACACTAAAACAATAAATGTTGACTGTGGAAAAATAGATGGGAGCTTGGAAGGCTGTGAAGGGAAAGAAGGCGTCCAGAGGATGGCACAGTGGTTTTCCATCCACAACCCATTAGGCCCTGTTCCCTGCTTGCATGTGGCTCCATTTCTCCTAGGTCTCTAAGCAACCTGCTAGGTTTATGTGGAATACTGATAACTTTGAGATCTTGGCTCCCCTCCTACATATCTTGCATCCATTCATTTTAGTCCTCATCCCTCTTCATTCCTCTCAATGCCTGTTCCTTACACTTGTCTGCTCCTCTCCAACAACAAGGCCACATTCTTGCCTTTATTCTCTTATGCCTGGATTCCATATTCCTACCCCATTTCTACTCTCCAAGGAAACTTTCCAAAAGGGTACCATTCCTCAAACATAGCTCTCAGATGGACATATCTTATGAGCAATCTACATGGCTCCTCACTGCTGTTCAGATTGTACATCAACTTCTAGGTGGCATTAGAAGACCCTCCATAAATCTACCTTAATGAAAAATTTATCACTGCAAAGAAGAGGTGGCTGAACTCATGTTTTACTTAAGTTGTTTACAGAATTTCTTTCCCACACAGGCTTTTGAGGCTTAACTCTTAGGTTTCATTTTTATTGAACATGCAAATTTATAGGCTTTCCTCTCTGGGTGGTTCTGATGGTTGTGAGAGCTAAATTCTAAGTGAAGCCGAGTCTCCCACTGCCCAATGGGTTGACTCTGTCCCAATCAGCACCTCGACCAATCCAGCTCATGTAAACCCTGTCTCAAGCTCTGATGCAGGCTGAACACCAAAAACCCCAAAACAAACCCCCCTGTTTTCTTGAAGCCCACTCGTCCTTCCTCTATATCTTTCCTTATCTGAATTCCTACACCACTGACTTTTGAGCCTTCTTACACACTGCCTCTCACGGTTCTCTTCTTGTTCAGGTATGTCTTCTCAGAAGCATGGGGTGCTGCCTGGGAGCAGAGACCTCACAGAGCTCTAACAACATGGAATGCACTGTGTCCAGCCTGCTATAGGGAGAAGAGCAGAGGCAGCGGTGGTTTACTCTCAGCTCAGTTTATGCTCAGGGAATAAGGAGAATGCCATTATTTGATCTTTACCTATAGGGCCTACATTTTACAGGCAAGAAAACAGGCATAGGGAGATAAATGGCAAACTTGTTAGGACCTGAAACAAGGTCTCATAACTTCAAACAAAAATAAGGACAAATCACTCTGACCTTGCTCTGGTTACATTTAAGAGTGTTCAAAGAGGTGATGTGGAACATTCTGTGGGCTGTGACATACTATATAAATATCTGGCATAATAGTTACCTGGAAGTCCTTGTGAAAATTTTGAACAGAACGGGAGAAGGCCAGTAGGGTTGAATGCTAGATCAGCAGGCTACCTCCTTAGAGGCATTATAAGGTGGTAATGCTGTAGCAATCCTCTAGTATTGCCATACAGCCCAGGTTTAGATTTTAGACATGATTTTGTAAGCTTGTAACAGTAACTTCATTTCTCAAAGAAAGACTCACAAACCTAATGGACACGTATAATAACCACTAACAGATCAACACCCGATCAGAGTAACTATCATAGGAACAGAGTAATTCTAGCAAAATTAATGATTAGCAGTTTTTCCCCCTAGACAGAGCTATATGAGAAACCAAATTAAAATTAGAACTCTGCTTGGGAAGAAAGAATTTGGCACATAGAGATGGTTCTTACAAGGTAAAGGGTTAAAGCTACCACACTCTGATTCATGTATCTGAATGGGGATGGGCTCAATGACAGGATCGTGGGTTAAAAGTCCTTTCCCAACATGGCTTGGGCAGACACTACTAACAGCTCCTTGGTGGCATTACTTTTTAAAATCTCTTCCCCTTATGATAAGCCCTTCCTTTCTTTAGATGATACACCTCCATTAGGTTACAGTCGGCACTTATTTTTCTGGGAACCCTTCATCCTTTTAAAGTTGACTCTATACAACTTTCATCTGTTTTAGTGAGTGTTAACTTTAAAGTATAAATCTCAGAGGGAAATCTTATTTCTAAAGTGGGGGGTGGGGAGCTCCTTACTGTGGATCCCATCTGACCACAGAACTCACTACTCAGGCACTAGTGCTTCAGACTTGGTGAGGAATTTGGGGGGTTGGGACTTGGCTCAGCAGACTGATCCATCTCACTGCTTTCATCTCTCCCCAGCTGGACTGTTTAACAACACAGTCCCCAGCACACAGTGCTGCTAAGCACATGAAAGGTGGCTGTGGGGCTGAGGGGCTGACTTTTAAATGTATTTTATTATAATGAATTTAAATTTACATTAAAAAAACATAATCCAGTTATCGGAGAACTTTTAAGTCTGTTTGGAACAACTTGGTATGTGAATCTTCTTTTTTTCATTTGTAAATTTTATAAAATCTAAAGCCAGATCAAGTGTTTTTTTTCATGGAAATTTAGCCTCAGAATTAAAGTGTGTTGTACCTGCAAAATATACACTGAACTTTGAGGACTTAGTACCAAAAAACAATGTAAAATACATCACTAATAAAACTTTACATTAATTGCATGTTTAAATGATAACATCCAGGTATACTGAGTTAAATAAGATGTGTTGTTAAAACAAAATTCACCTATGCCTTTTTACTTTTTTTTAAATGTGTGACAAGATTTAAAAGTGCACATGTAACTCACATTATATTTCTATTGGACTGCCCTGTTCTAGATGAGAATGCCCTACAGAGTGGGTGCAGAGTACAGCGGGGACAGAGAGGAGGTGTGCAGGAGGGGGGAAACACAGGCCATGTTCCTCCTGTGTCTGGGTCAGGGTCTGGGTCTGTACTGAGAAATACCTTCCCGGGGGTCTTCAGAACCTGTGCTCTACTCTGGTGATGGTATGGAGGTGGATACCCATTTCCATTGGACTTAAAGGGAAGTCAGAATACTTGACATGGCAAAATGAACAGTCACTTAATAGGTTCCAAATCGTTACATCTTGAAGGTTAAAACAGAGAAACCCAGACAAGAGGAAATGAAGTGACTGCAAATAACAAAACCTACTTTCTGATTCTTCCTGAGTCGTTCTCAAAGCTCCCAATCACACATCTTACCCAGTGAGACCAGGGTCTCAAAAGTGGCCAACATCACATGCTGGTACAGTTTCCTCTGCTACTCTTTCAGAGTTCCCTAATTCTGCTCTGAGAAATGCACGGCCGCATCCTCAAATGTCTCAAGCACCTGGAACCACTTCCTCTGATCTCCCAGGCTCCCTTGCCTCACCTGCTCTCCATTTCACCCCAATAAAGAACACCCTCCCAGTCCTATTTCTGTCCAGTGATTGCTGTCTGTTGGCTTTCCAGCCATTTTGGGTGCTACTTTGATCAAAGGCAACACGTGATCCAGAGAATTCTGGAAACGGCAGTGTTGTAGGATGAAAAGAACACCAACAAAGCAGTCCTACAATCTGACTTGAGTCCCAGCTCAATGGGGGAGCAATGTGGTAGGGCATCTCTAGGTCTCCGGGTTACCTGAATTTCCTGACGGGTAAGAGTGTGGTAATTCAGCCCTCACTGCCCGTCCAGGTCAAACAGTACAGCAGTTTGTAAAATCTGTGGCTGCCTTTGATCCCTCCCAGTCATTTTATCCCGGGAATGCGTGCTAATAAACAAGGGAGTGTGCAGAGACTTGACAACAAAAACAGAAATCACATTGTTCCTTATTATAGCGAAAACCTAATAATAGGCGATTGATGAAATTCACTGAGATTTCTATAGAGAGGAATGAACACTGGAGAGTGGGACTGAAATGGGAAGCGGACAACAATTTTCCCTATATACATTACAGTACTGCAGATTTTCACTTTATACCTTTCTGTGTTCTTTGACTATTGCAACTACTAGTACTTTAACTTAAACTTTTTTTAACTTTAAAAAAGTTTACCATTACCAAGTGACAAAATGATCATAATAAATTAAGTAAAAAAAAAAAAGTAAGGCATCTTACATGTTATATTATTTTACATGTATTTAACTTAAAAACTTAAGAGTAGGTAATATGATTCTTTTTCTAAAACAAACATGCATTAAGTAAGGCTGCAAGATTCTGTTTATCTTCTTTTACTTCATTTTATTTTCTATGTTTCCCCCACAACGAGTACATTTTACATCTGTAAAGTGCAGAAAATGAAAAACGCAAAGCCCGGGGCTGCACCTGAATTCGCTGAGGCGGGGCCTTCCTAGGCCCCCTCACGTCTGGTTTCCCGGCCCTCCCTGGTCTCCCTGGCGCCCCGGCCTCCCCAGCATCCCCGCCCCGAATTCCGGTTCCCAGGCACCTCGCCGGCGACCTCCTGGACCACCGGACCGCGGCGCGATCCCCACAGCGAACCAGACCAATCGCGACCGAGAGCCCGACACCATTCGCGGTGCGCACCGAGAACCCGGGGAGGCGAGGCGGCCCGGGTATCTGCGGCGGAATGCCCCGAGGGTAGCCGAGGCCAGCCGAGGCTGGCCGAGGCCGGTGCTCCCGGCGTCCCTCGCGCGGCCCGGGACCGTGGTGTCTGCGGCTGCGCAGTCCTTGCAAAGCCTTCTCTGCGGCTGGGGTCTAGGCGAGCGCATCCCTCCAGTGTCTTGGCGGACTATGGAATGGGGCGTGCGCGGGGCCGTAGGCGTGAGGGAGGGCTCGCGAAGGCTCGCTGGCGGCTGGCTGGGCGGAGGCCTCCGAGGTCAGAAAGCCGAGGGCTGAGGTGGATGTCGTATCCGGTAATTGCACAAGCAGGCGGGTGAGGGATCTTTATCACTCTTGGAAGGGCCCAGGGAGCTCGGACCCCCAGCTCATTCCCCTCCCATTATCTCTTTTCTTATCCGCTATGCTGTCCACACTCAGTTTTCTCTGGATCGCATGTTCCCCATCCGCGGGGCAGAAATAATCATCATATGACACTCTGAGAGAGAGAAATGGAATTGGGAGAACCTCTTCACAGTTTGGGCTACAGCAAGAGTGGCCTAGTGACAAGAGGGACTGTGTGTTTACACCAATGGCTCCACATGCCCGTGACGTTTGAGGGTGTGGCTGTGTATTTCTCGGAGCAAGAGTGGAGGAACCTGTGCCAAGACTCTGCACTAACATATTATTATGTTTTCCTAATTGTGATTTATAAAACGCATTGGAAAGATAGTTATATAAGATTTGTTTACTGATAGTCTAATAACTTTAACGTGGTACAAATGCCTGACTTATTCTGATAGCTATTTCAGTTTTCTGAATAGGTAGACATATTTCTATTTCATTTTCTGAATAGGTAGACATATTTCCCTATCCTTTTGTGCATATCAAGGCTAACTTGCATGTTTGGTGCATTTGTTGCTGGACAAAGGCTGTGGATTCTTTTGCCTGATGTGCTCAGTAACCAATTCCTGAGACACTGGGGTTTCAAAGAGAGGAAAAGTTTATTACTAGGTATGTAGTAAGAGAGCAGATGACCTAATGGCCCAGAATCTGTCTCTTTGAACTGCAATAATTCTGATAGTGTTTTTTTTTTTTTTTTTTAGGTGTATAGTTGGGGAATCAAATCCGGGTCTCCTGCATGGAAGGCAAGCATTCTACCACTGAACCACCCATGCACCCCTGATAGTTTTATTAGAGAAAAAGATGTGCAGGGTTTAGGATAATGAACATGGTGGCCCCAGGTGATATAATTAGAGGTGATCTGATTATTAAATATCACATATTGATTACATGCTAGTCACAGAACATGTGTAAGAAAATGGCGGGCTGAGGTTTAGGTGACTTGAGTCTAAGCTACTGCACATGTCCAGCAGACCCGTTTTGGTTGTATCTAGTCTCTGTGATCAAGATAACTTTGGACTTGGGGTGGGCTAGTTCTGAGTTGTTCCCAAACTAACATTAAGGGCTGCCTTTAGTGATTATAAGACTCTAAAGTTGGAAAACTGGATAACTGGGTATGAATAAACGTTGGTCACAAGGTTTTACAATAAACAGGGGCAGAAGATAAAGGCTATACAATTATTATGCGAGATCAAGGCAGCTGGATTACAAATAGAGAGTTCAGGTATTTCCCTCTGTCTACTCCATTATACCAGAAGGGGAAAAGGAGTATCTATAGATATTCAGTAATCAAAATCATCCCCTAAATCCTGATTTCTCCTTTGCACATTTGTGGCCAGTTTCTCTTTCCTTTGGTATTTGAGAACCAGTGCAAGAGGAGATGTCTGTGGAGCTCCTCCTTGCAAATTATCTTAACAGAGGCTGATGCCTACGGGGCTGTGTTTTGAGAGAAGGATGTGGGAAGGCTGGGCTTTCTGCAGCCCTGCCAGTGACTAGGGTACTCGTGCACATTGTGCTGTAAAGTGCTGGGGAATAAAAAGTTTTAATGGGGCTTATGTTGCCAGGAATGGTGAACCCTGCTTGCAGAGTTGATGCCTGTCCTCTGACCAGCCTCCAGAGCTGAGAACCTGCCTGACGTGTACCTTCAGGGATTGCCTCAAAAGACAGGGATATTTACGCTTTAGACTGTAGATTTCCATAGTCAGTGGAGGGTTGTATGGAAGATTTTGGATCATTATTTCTTTTACATCTTAGTTTGTTTTTACCTCAGAAGTTTAAAGAATGCTGAGATGAAAGGGTAGTACATTTAATAGAATAAATATGTCTTTGGAAATATATGTACTTAAAAATGTTTCAATTTCCTAGGCTGCTCAAGCAAATATCACGAGATGGGGCGGGCTAAACAGTGGGAATTTATCAGCTTATGGTTTTGAGGCTAAAAGAAAGTCCAAATCAAGATGTTAAGGTGATGCTTTCTTCTGGAAGACTAGTGTTCTGCCGCTGGCTGCTGGTGGGTTTTGTTTGGGTCCTTAGCTTGTCACATGGCAAGGCACCTGGTGGCATCTCCTGGTCTCTTCCTTCTCTTCTGGGTTTTGTTGAATTTCAGCTTCTGTGGCTTTCTCTCTGTGTGTCTGAATTTCACTCCACTTATACAGGTCTCCACTAATAGGATTAAGACCTATCCTGAGTGAAGCAGGGCACACCTTACCTGAAGGAACCTCTCAGCAAAAGGTCCTACTTACAATGGGTTCACACCCACAGGAATGTATTAAATTTAAGAATATGGTTTTTTGGGATACATCCAGCTCCAAACCACCACGACAAGTTTAAAAACATATACTTGCTTTCTTTCATATCTTTCTTTGCTTTGGCAAAAAAAGGAAAGAAAAGAAAAAGTTAAAAAAAAAAAAAAAGGGTGGGGAAGCCTAGAGGAGTAGCAGTGGTAACTTTCCAAGCATGTGAGTTGGCTACTTTTGAGATCCTCGTTTTTCTGGATAAGAAGTTTGGTTGGGAGCTTTGAGGACATCTCATCCAGTCCTATGACGTCTTGGTTCTCATACTAATGAGTCTCAGTAGTGCTCTCTGGCATTTGTAAGTTGGACCACATTCCAAGAAAAGTCATTTGTTCTCTCTTTTGTGTGGATCCTACCACCCCCTTTTATGTGGATCCTTCATTTATTCTGTTTTCATTTTTCAGAGCACCTGTTAGGTAGCAAGAGGATGGGCAGATTATGATAATGCAGTCTCTGCCTTCTAGAACCTCACAGCTAGTATTAACACTTTTAAGGACTGCTTAGTTCTGAGGAGTTCAGCACACTGCAGGAAACTTTGCAGTTTTGAAATTGCTTAGTTTGCTGATTGTATACTACTCTGGTTGCTTAATTTGCATGGAATTTTAACAACATGTTACATGTTAATAAAGACAATAATAGGTATCAAGGATTTAGCACATCTTAAATTCCGATACTTAAATAGGTATCATGTATTTAGCACATCTTAAGTACTGATGCTTTGCTATAAAATGAGTATTGTTTCTAATAATCACAAAATACTGCAAAGAATCTCTTGTGCCCATTTTGCCCATAGGAAAATAGATAAAATGACCTCCTGGTTATATAACTGGTAAGTGTCTGAGCCTGAATTTCAATTTAGGTCCATGCAACTCCGAAGGCTTTTCTGCTCATCCTAACTTCATTCAACTATCAGCTACCACATGACATTCACTATTTTTCTTCCTCCATCCTCCATCTCAGATCCCTGACAATGATGGAGGTGCAGGGAAACTTCCCTCCTGACATTCAAAATGGGAGAGTTCTCAGGTGAGGTGTTTGGCCAAGAATAACCAATTTTGTTTACTTCCCTCCCCTCCCCCACATAAAATTGGGATGGATGGAAATGAGCAGCGATTAAACCCCTATGCACAAAAGACTTCAGGAATATTTAAACTCATTCAATGCCAAGAAAATCTGAAGGAAGCATCCTCAGTTTTGTGTGTCACATCCTTTGCATTCCTCTGGGCCAAAATGCTCATCTTCTCTGGACAGGGTGTACCTTCTGCATTTACTAAGCTCCTGGCTTTTCTGATGAAAGGCTCTTCCGTCTGTCCAATCCAGGGTATTAAGCTTGGCTCTGAGTCAGCACACAGAGAGAAGCTACACAGAGTTAGGTAGTCTCCTTGAGCTTTTTGCCAGCAAGCCTGTTCCAAGTTGCAAAATTTCCTTTGGCTCAGGGTCAATATTGAGAATTATCTAGAAAAAAAAAAAAAGCAGATCAGAGAGATACATTCATTCCACAAATATCTGAGTCCCTACCATGTGTAGACTCTGTGGTAGGGGTTAAAAGATAGGTAAGACATGCTTGTCATCCTCAATAATTTAGAAGTTCTGCACAGGCACCAGATTTACCCCACTCTCCAAGGTCACATGTTTAATGGAATCATAGTTCCTGTGACTCTACAAATTACGCCTATGGCTGTGGGTGTCCTAAGGGCCAGAGTTAACCTTTTTCCAGTTGTAGACCCACTATTACTCTCAGAGACATTGTATCCTCAGGCACTTTTTTTCTTTTTTGGGGCTCAATTAAATGGAAAACCGGGTTCTTATAAGTGGGATTAGGGTAAAGAGCAATAACTAGCTGCAAAGCATCATTTTGTGCAATTCTAGGAGAAAAGGGAGAATATACCTATCCAACTGATGTAACCTCTCATCTCCAATTCCCAGCCTTTTTTTTGTGTGTGTGCGTGTGTGTGCTCTGTGTGTGTGTGTGGGTGATGGTAGTGGTGGGGGGCACTTTTGACTTTTCTGTGGTCCATCCTACTGTGGGGATTATGTCTCATGGATATCAGATAGTGACATGTATATATATATATATACATATATATAAGTGTGTGTGTGAAACTGGAGCAGTGTGATTCCATCAGCAGATGGTGCTGCCTAGGGAGGGACGGCTCTGTGAGTGAGGCTCTGCCTCTGGTTTTGTGCTTGGTGAGTTTGAGGGACAGGTATGGCCCTGGGTGGAACTGAGGAGAGAGGTCAGGGTGGTTTTCGCTTTGCACAGGGAACATAATTCACATCTGACTAGTAATGGATTATATTCCTGCGAGGTGCAGAGAGAAGACCGCTAAGGATCAAGAAGAGTCTGGGGCAGGTGGTAAGGGAGGAAGAGGAAGAAACTGGGAGGGTGTGATCAGCGACACTGAAGGAATGAGAAAATGTCAAGAACAGGGTGGGGAAGAAGAGGCCAGAATTGTTAACCTATAAAAATTGAAGAAAATGAGGTCTTCTAGGAGTTTATGGGGTTTGGTGATCAGAAAGAGCCATCTGAAATTTTTCCTAGAAACTTTTTGGTAGCCTACAAATGCTAGACTGCAAATGGTTGGGATTTGAATGGGGGTGAGTAGTTAGAGGAAGGTAGTGGAGCTTTTTCAAGAAACTTGAAGTGTTAGCTTGATGGAAAAACAGGATAAAGGGGAGAGCCTTATCTTAATTGGAGAGGCTTAAGGGGAACACTGAGAAGGGAAAGATGAAGACTGAAGAATAGGGAGAGAGCTAGAGGAGAGGTATTCCCAGAGTTGGTTTCAAAGTCACAGGTGGTGGGACTGGCTTTGGAAAATAGGAGCCAACATTTGCCCTGAGATGGAGGGAGGGCGAAGATAATAGAGGCAATTCAAGGGAAAAAGAGGTGAGCAGAGCTCACATTCACCCTTACCCAAGAAAGTAAACAATGGGACTGTCTATACAGGGTGTTAGGGGCAGGAATGGTACTGGGAGCTTCAGGGGACTGGACAGTATTTGGAATGGCTCCTTAGAAACTAGAAGAGGAGCTACCCTGCTGTACCAGCTTGAAAGGATTATGCACCCTAGGAAAGCCTTGTCTAAATCCTAATACAATCATATGGAAACAACCATTTCTTTTAATCCCTATTCAATAATGTAGGTTGGAAACCTTAATTAGATTATCTCCATGGAGATGTGACATACCCAATTGTGTGTCACAAAAGGGTATTAACTTTTGATTAGATGGAGATGTGACTCCACACATTCCCAGGTGGGTCTTGATTAGTTTACAGGAACCCTTTAAAAGAGGAAACATTTTGGAAAAAATTTGAGATTCCGAGAGAGCAGAGCCATGACAGATCCACAGGACAGAGTCCACCATCCAGAGACCTTTGGAGACAAAGAAGGAAAATGCCCCTGGGAGCGCTTCATGAAACAAGAAGCCTGGAGAGACAGCTAGCAGATGCTATATTCACCATGTGCCTCCAGTTCAGAGAGAAGCCCTGTTTTGAAGGTAAGCTCTTGTTGGTGCTTTAATTTGGACATTTTTATAGACTTGCTTTAATTGGGACATTTTCATAGCCTTAGACCTACAAACTTGCAACTTAATAAATTTTCCCTTTTTAAAAGCCATTCCATTTCTGGTATATTGCATTCTGGCAGGTGGCAAACTAGGATGGATTTTGTTACTGGGGAAGTGGGGTGCTGCTGCAGTTTGTGAATACCAAACATGTGGGAATGGATTTTTAAATGGATAAGGGGAGGATTCTGAAAGAGTTGTGAGAAGCTTGATAGAGAAAGTCTAGAATGCTTTGAAGAGACTGTTTGTAGAAATGTGTACTCTAAAGATACTTCTGATAAGGCTGTTCTAGTTTGCTAGCTGCTGGAATGCAATATACCAGAAATGGAATGGCTTTTTTAAAAGGGGAATTTAATAAGTTGCTAGTTTACAGTTCTAAGGCCAAGAAAATGTCCCAATTAAAAAAGTCTATAAAAATGTCCAATCAAAGGCATCCAGAGAAATATACCTTGGTTCAAGAAGGCCGATGAAGTTCAGGGTTTCTCTCTCAAGTGAGAAGGCACATGGCGAACACAGTCACAGTTTCTCTCTCAGCTGGAAGGGCACATGGCGAGCAAGGTGTCATCTAGCTTTCTCTCCTGGCTTCCTATTTTATGAAACTCCCTAGGAGGCTCTTTCCTTCTTCATCTCCAAAGGTCGCTGGCTTGTGGGCTCTCTGCTTCTCATGGCTATGTTGTTCTTCTCTGCTCTCTCTGAATCTCTTTTATTTTCCAAAATATTTCCTCTTTTATAGGATTCCAGAAACTTATGAAGACCCACCCAAATGGGTGGAAACACGTCGTCACCTAGTCCAGCTTAACAAACACTCTTGATTGGGTTACATCCCCAGGGAGATGATCTAAGTACAGATTCAAGCATACAGTATTGAATAATGATTATTTTGCCTTTACGAAATGGGATTTTGATTAAAACATGGCTTTTCTAGGGTACATACATCCTTTCAAAGCAACACACAGGCCTTAGCCAGAAATGAGTTATGTGTTATGGCAAACTGAAAGGAAGATGATCCTTGTTTAAAATGGCAGATGATCTGGCAAAATTGACTAGTGGCTTTGGCTGGAAGATTTTAAAAGCCATGGATTCGGATATTTAGCAGAAGAGATTTCCAAATTAAATGTGGAAAGTGCAGCCTGGTTTCTCCTTGTAGCTTAAGTGAAATGCGACAGGAAAGAGATAAGCTGAGAACTGAATTCTAGGGTACCAAGAAACCAGAAATTGTTGTTTTGGAAAAATCTGGGCTTCCAGAAAGGGGACCCCAGAGAATAGTGCTGGGTTCTATTCTCTAAATAGATGAGGATTTAACCAAATGTGGAACCCAGTCAGCCATTTCAGAAAAAGCCAGGATTGGAAATGGAGTTATTCAGGAAGGATTTGTGGAAACTCCTGTTGTCTGATAAGCATGGTCCTTGCTTACTACATAGAAAGCCGACAGGAGTGCTGTGGGACCTATATAAATGGAGTTGGTGCCAGTCTGGACTGGGCATCTCAGAAAAGGGACAATGTGAAGGTAAAATAACTTCAGAGGCAGAACTATGGAAGCTAAAGTCTAGAGTCAAGAAACCTCGGGCTAGGAAAGCAAACCCACTCAAGTGCTTGGAGAGGGTGAGTTTGCCCCAAAAGCAGAGGTGGGGTCTTTCACCTCATTGCAGTGGAAAAGTCATTTTGCATCAGGCCTTGGAGAGGGTGCAACATATTTCTTGGGGGTTGGGGAGATCCTGGCTGCCACCACATGGAGGGGTTGACCATGTGTCCTGGAGATGGCAGAGAGCCTGGGTGCAGCCCTGATGCTTGGAGAGGGAAGAGCAGAGAAAAGGTGGTTTCCTCAGTGTCCCCCAAGGTTGCATTTGGAGAGGGTGGGCTGCTGCATGGGCCCTTGGAAAGGGTGGGACTGCTGCTTTCTAAAGCCCTGAAGATAAATGACTTTGAAATCTAATGGAGTTTGCCCTGCAGGTTTTTGAAACTGCTTGGGTCCTGTGACCCCTGTATTCCTTCCAGTGCTTCCCTATGGAAATGAGTATGTACTTCCTGTGATTATTCCTCCTTTGTATGTTGTCAGCAAATAACTTGTTTGAGTTTCACAGGTCCAGAGCCAGAGGAGCATTTTGCCTTAGAATAGACCATGTCTGTAACTGACTTTGATAAGACTTTGTACTGTTTGTGACTTTATATTGCATTTGTATTGTTACTGAAATGCTTTAAGGATTACTGATATTGTGATGAAATAAATGTATTTTGTATATGGGAAAATTAGGGTTCAGAGGGTTAAATGTGCTGGTTTGAAAGAATTTATACAGCCTAGAAAAGCCAGGCCTTAATCCTAATCCAGTCACGTGGGAGCAACCTTTTCTTTTAAACCCTGTTCAGTACTGTATGTTGGAAACTTGACTAGATTATCTCCTTGGAGATGTGACTCACACAATTGTAGGTATTAACCTTGGATTAGAAGGAGATGTGACTCCACCCATTTCAGGTGGGTCTTTATGGTTTACTGGAATCTTTTAAAAGAAGAAGCATTTTGGAAAAGTCTTGAGATTGCAAGAGAGCACAGCCACAATTAGATCCATGAGACAGTCCACCAGCCAGAGACCTTTGGAGATGAGGAAGGAAAATGCCCTCGGGGGATCTTCATGAGACAAGAATCCTGGAGAGAAAGCTAGCAGATGTCATCACTATGTTCACCATGTGCCTTTCCAGCTGAGAGAGAAACCTTGAACTTCATTGGCCTTTCTTGAGTGAAGATAACCTCTTGTTGGTGACTTAATTTGGACATTTTTATAGACTTGCTTTAATTGGGACCTTTTCGTGGCCTTAGAACTGTAAATTTGCAACTTAATAAATTTTCCCTTTTTAAAAGCTGTTCTGTTTCT